>JAKCPI010028878.1:0-20134 GCA_023213315.1 Euborellia annulipes | reverse complement strand
TAAAATGGGGGGGGGAGGCGTCATAAGATTAAATATTTTTAAGGGAGGCGTGATAACATAAAGTTTGGAAAACACTGGTGTAGGCTATGGGTTATAACGGTGGCGCTTGAAGAAGGCACTTACGGAAACCCCATGCTAATATTAATTTTAATTCTAATCTATTCATTTTAGGCATAATTATCAATTGTATGAAATCACTTGAATTCAATATTGAATATGAGTCTAACTTGGAATTTGAAACACTTTTTTAATGATTTTCACTATTGTACTGAAAAACTTTTTAAAAATAAACTGTTCTTTCATTGGTCGAAATTTTTTCAAATTTATATATAGATTTATCATTTATTTAATTGTACCAAGTTTCAATGAAATCGGAATTTCATATTTGGGTTACTTTACTTGTTAGAGATGACTCGATCCAGCAGCAAAAAAAATATATAAATACAATAAATAAAAATAATATTAATTTACTAACGAAAAATGCCAAGCAAAATACGATTTAAAAAAAATATTAAGTCACTAGTATATTAACTAACCAACTTACGGGTACCTTAGAGACTAAGATTTTTACACAATTGTGTCATTCGACATTTCTAGGAATTTTGTTGACAGCCCTGACTGGGGAATGGTCATTATGGCCTAAGATGTCGAAAAGACTCGAATTTCTTTTGAGACGGGGAATATATAAAAAATCGTCCTGGTTCAATTTGTTTTATATTAAATTCTAATCAATACAACCCAGAGGTTAATATTATTACAGTTCTTTTTTTATTACTGTTGTTAATGGAAATAGAATTATTTATGAATATTTTTTTCCATTAAAAAAAAATAATAATTTAGGTTTGCATTTAAATCGAGTATGTTAAAAAAAAGCAGAATTCATCAATATTATTTATCATTTTCAATGGCTGCATTTTTTTATGCTTTTAAATACATTTTAATCTTATATATCGATTAGTTGGGTTTCATTTTTTTTTTTTATTGGAATAATTTAATACCAATTGATCGGTTTTCACTTTGATTTGCACCGATTAGAGCCTAATCAAATCAGGTCCGTATCGGTATGATAATTAGACCAACGAACTCGTCGTTTTGAGGTCATAGCTACATGCATTGCTAGCTCTATATATAGATATGTTTATATATATACATACATATTTTAATGGGCCAATGTCCGCTTGAATTTAATTATATTGCAACTTGGAATCGAAATCGAACCAAGCCCAGGGCTTAATATAATGATAATGGACGTGATATAATAATGATTAACTAAATATTCAAACAGCGAGCGAGCGCATATTCGATCAGCTAAATTGGGAGTAATCATTCAAAAATGGAAATTAAAAAAAATTAAAAAACTTTTTTAATATATAAATAATTTATTATATTCTCAGGCAAAAATAAAAGTTGAACGCGAAATTATTTATTAATACTAAATCATCTCGTAGAGATTTATTTTTATTTTTTTCAATAGAAATAAAAAATAAATTCTTTAAATAACGGACATAATAGACAAATAGCAGTCTAAAACAAGCTTTCTGATTGGCTAGATCAATATATGGTAATTAAATAGCTTACTCTCTTTTTTTATTGTATACAAATTTAACTATTATAGTACATTAAAATTTATTTATTTTATTTTTTAATCCATCAATCTTTAATCGAATATGAATTTATTAATTGAAGATTTGATACACTTGAGTTCCATTTTCACTTAGATTAAATTTACTTTTGCCTGGAGCTATTTAATTACCATATAAATATTGTGGCAAATTGGTCTAGATCGAAGAACACATAGCAGGGTGTATTAAATGCAGCTCGAGGGCCCCTTTTGCAAGAGGCTGGAGGGGGGGGGTATACTATTAAGTTACGGCAGTCTATACTATCACAGGACGAGAGAAACAAGACGGGCTAAGTTGTTAACTTTTAATTGAATTGTCCCAGATTAGTTATACGTTAATGGGAAATCGAGGGAAAGGAAGGCGTAGCGTAAGAATCGCCACAACTTAAACAGAAGAAAAAAAAAAGAAACGTGCAAACATTTAATCAAATCGGAATGGAGATTTTTCTACTTTATAACTTTTAATTTTATTTTATGGAAGCTCTTTTTACTTTTTTATTAATTGACACTATTTAAGAACACTAAGGAGACAAAACAAAATAACTGGAGGTGTTGGGTCATGTCTCAACAGTAAGTATTTTTTTTTTTCGACTTTCAAACTTGAATTTGTTCCTTGCAAACCTCCACAAAATTTATTTATATTCCCCTTATGTAAACAGAACTCAAATTCAAGCTTTATAAATCGTTTTGCTGAGCTTTGAAGACGTGAATAAATAAACACTCTATGATGATGACAATAATTATAGCTCTATATATACGGTATATTTAAGATCATCAATTATATCTGTTTATAACCGAGAGTTTACAAAGAAGAACAAAAAGAGAAGATTTTGAAAATTTTATTGTCAAAGGCGGTCCAGGAGGGCAAAACTTGCGAGGTGATAGTAAATTCCCATGTACCATTTTTACTTTTTTTTTTCTTGTGTCTATAAGGGAGGTGCGGACCCTTATAAGAAATACAAACAACCCCCTTTAGCTAGGCATCCAAGCGATCTTTTCTGGAAAGACTTCACATAGCTTCGAGGCGCTCTCAGTAAGTGCTGCCTCTCGTGTCGAATTTGTTAACTATCTTCACTTCCTTAGAGGCACGCAATATGAAAAGTTTATCGTTTATAAAATTGAACGAGTTTAACAGCCCGAAAATATATTTATTTATAATAAACTATAAAATGAACAGCAATCAAAGACATCACAAAATAATATTAATAATAGACAAAATAATTTTTTTTTTATAATTTGAACCTAATCTAAGAATATTTTATCTGCATTTGTCCTGAACGAAACAAAAAAAAAAAAAAAAAATTAAAATAAATAATTTTCAAAAAAGAACGAACTCACAAGGACACTATACAAAAATTGGAAATGATTTAAGATTTGAAACTATGGTCAAATGTCATTCAATTGAAATAAAAGGGAAGCTAAACTTTATTGTGTAAATATTCAAAAATAAATCAAAGCATTTGTTGCTTTTTAGATAATTAAAATATTTGGATTAACTGGCAAAATTTTTTATCAAATATTTATTTCATTTTGGAGCATTCTTTTTCAATAATTTGTATCTATTTTTGAACAGAGTAAGGGCCAAGGTCAAGCAAATTACTCAGCCCTTCAGATCTTTTTCTCTCATGACTTAAGACTCAACATAGAGCTGAAATTAGCAATACATTTTTTTTGCAACATTTATTTATCTCTTTATCAATTAATAATTAATTAATTTAATTTTTTTGTCTAAACAAAATGTGAAATTAACAACACAAAGCATTGTTTGTAACAAAATTATAATTCCATTGTTAACTGAATTCTTGCTTGGCCTGAAATGATCAAACTTGCCCTAAGATATATCACCTATACCAATCATCATCATAATGAAATAATTAGATATGGAAGAAAAATTAATTTTCTTAACGAGTCGCAGAACCCCTAATGGCTACATCTGTTCTAATCTAAATGAAAATTACCCCATCTAATTAAGTAGTTGGGCGAGGGGAGAAGTTGAAGTTGTTGAGCGTGGTGGAATGAGCATGAAAAGCATAGCATGCATGCTGATCCCAGCATGTCGTTATCGGGTGGTGCGCCAACGCAATGTTCTCCCATGTTTGTTTCTATATTAAGCCAGCGAATTTTCTAAAAACTCCATTCTAAAAGGAAAATCGTTTTTTTTTTTATTTTATGTGCAGGCGTGCTTGTTGTGAACGTGACATGGCGTGGCAAGACATATGTGGGTACCCTCCTTGACTGCACAAGACACGACTGGGCTCCTCCAAGGTGAGTAGAAGAGTGTTCAACTTGTTTCTTGACATGTACAAATAGCGACCTTTTTCTTCTATCATAAATCATTTTAAAAAATCAAACAAATACCATCTTTATTCAAAACTTGATCTGCCAGCTGTCTTATTTCACTTAAAAAAAAAATTTATAACAAATTTCATAGAGCTTCCATACCCTGTTTTTTTAAATACCTTTTTTGTGTAACAGAGGGTTTACATTATATTTAAATATCAAGTAGTGATGTCCATTGCTGGGGCATTAAGGCTCTTTCCTCAAGGGCAACCATCCCGAGGCAGAGTCCCACATATCATTGCTTAACAACAATGATGTTCTTTTTTCCTGTCAGAACGTAAAAAAGTTGGTTTTAATAATCTAAACCAAAGAATTCATTGTTGGCACTAGTTGAAACATTCGTAAATTTAATTAAATTATCATCTAATTATAGATAAATAAATAACACAAGATTAAGTTCAAAAGGATTTTATTTTAGCTTATGCGCATTTTGACGTTGATACGTCAACTTTGTGTCAGATGACGTATTAACGTCGAAAATACGCATAAGCTAAAATAAAATCCTTTTGAAACTTAATCTTGTGTTATTTACGTATTATCTATATTTAGATGATAATTTAATTAAATTGGTTTTTATTTGTTAAGAAAAGAAGTAAATTATAATTAAATTGCAAATTATTATTCTAACAATACAACGTCATTTAAATAAAATTTCTCGTCAGATTCCTTTTCTGCAATTACATTCTGGTGGTTCAAAAACAGAGAATGGTGATAGTATAAAATTTATTTGTTATTGAAGTTGTTATTAAAGGAAAGCGCGGATGGGTGACTCGGAGCAATCAACGTATGAAACGTAGCTATCGATATATTGTATTTTAAAATACTTGTAATGTATTTATTTAAACCCCTAAATGGCCTCAGTAGCCTAAAGGGTAAAAAAAAATTATTAAACCAGATAAATATCATTTGTTGGTCCATGAAGTAATAATAATGGAAATCATATAACTGAATATTTGTTAATTCATAGGCGAAAGAGATCGCTGTTGGAGTGCGGTACGGTGGTCCACTAGTAGGCCATGCTGAATATCCGTGGTACAGTGAGAAGGTCAAATAAAATCATCTCTACCAGATTTTATTTTACCTCTTCGGTCATTATAATTATTTCACTATATACCATTAACTCCCAGGAGGGAACTTAATTGTGGCGCTCACTGTACCTATCTTTTAATTAATAAATATTCAGTTATATGATTTTCATTATTAAAATAGTTGTTATCCCTCTTTTAGGTAGTGGTCAGGAATGGGAGGTGGGCCTTAAAAAAAAGACAAGAAGTAATTCCATCTTAGTTGAATTTTAATTAATTCTTGCGTTATCATTTATTTTCCTTTTCTCATTAATTTTCTACGAATGTCTCATTTTATTCATATTTAGAAAATGGAACATTTCCATTAGTAATGTATGATTTTCAAAGTGACTTGGATACAAAATAAACATAAAAAGAATAACAAATTCCAACTTGGCACACAATCTTCACGAGAGGAATGTTGATCTGTCTGTCTGTCTGGCATTGCCATCTGACTCGTGTGCGTCCCCCCCCTCCCCGCCCCTCTCATCTCCATCTCCATCTCTTCAGCTTCCAACTCCATTTTGCAGTCTCCAGCTTTTCTCTCCTTTCGTTCGCCAAATCCAAATACTCCAAATGATTTTGTTGACCGACCGACTGTCGCCGTCTCGGGGCCAAAACGCCTCCCCTCTTCATTCAAATACAAATAAAATAAAAACATTATACGCTCCGTTTATTTATGTTCATGTACTGTGTCTAACACAATTTTATATATATTTAGATCAACTCTTTTCGGTTTAATAAATTCACTTTTCTCAACAAAAAAAAAAAAAAAAAAAAAAAATAGCTAAACTGGTTTTTAATTGAATAAAATTAAAATAATCAGAAACATAATATTTAAGACAAGATATGGATTATAAGGATTAAACCAAAATGTCCGCCCAATAAACTTTATTAAAATCTGGTGTTATTTCCGGGCAAACCCTGTTTTTATTTTAATTAAATCATTTTTTTTTTCATTATGTAAAGTACTTTGGAAAAACCATTGTCAAAAATCCCCCAAAATTCGCCTCTGTTTTGTGAAGCCAAAATTCCATTATTAACAACTTTCCGATTATTAACACTTTCAAAATTTTCAGTCTTTTATTATTGTAATTTTGATTCTTAAAATATTGATAGAGCATACAACTAGCAAAAAATATATTCATTATACATGCAGATCATTAATATTTTGCAATAAATAAAAGGTGATAACATTTCGGTAGTTACTTCTTATAAAAAAAAAACATTTGCAATTTAAATACAATGTACAAGCATTGATTTATCACAAGGACATTCACCTTTAGAGTAAAAGCATAAATTGTTTTTTTAAATACAACTTTAAAGAGAAATGTTTAATTTGCTATTTATACTTTTATAGAATATATTAAATAAAATGCTAATATTTTTTCTTTTTTTTTTTGTACTAGGTTTTGTGATTCTCCAACCAGCGATCTTGATGCTCGAGTTCCTAAAGGTCGAGGGAAACGAGGACGTGCAGCCGCAGCTGCTGCTGCTGCAGCGGCTGCAGCCGCTGCCGCCGCCGCCGCAGCAGCCGCATCATCACCAAGCAGTGATTTAAGTAACTTTACCGAAACGAGGTCTTCAGTGCATTCGAAATTACGTAATGGAGGTGCTAAAGGACGACGCGGCGGAAGTGGAGCTGGAAGTGGAAGTGGCGGTAATTCAAATTCGGGAAGTGGAGGAGCTTCAACTCCAGGAACGTCATCCCCGACACCTTTTATTTCGCCAAGGCCAGAAACTGGTAGCAATAAAAGAAAATCAACACGAACTCCTGATGATGATTCTGCTAAAAGAACTAAATCAAATAATAGTGGTAATTCTGGAAGTAATTCAACTTCGACAAGTTCACCGCCAGCCTCTCCGGTATTACTGGAATGCCCCGAGCCAAATTGTTCCAAAAAATATAAGCATATCAATGGACTGAAGTATCATCAGTCACATGCGCATGGATCACCTGATGAAGATGAAATTAAAGAACAAAGTTTAAGTGAAAATGATGAGAGCAATGCGGAAGCTCCTAGTCCTGCGGACAAATCCCCTGAGAAGTCCGAACCGGCACAAGCTACGCGTAAAGAAGAACCACCACCACCACCACCAACAACAACAACAACAGCAGCAACAACAACAACAACAGTTGCAACAATACCAACGGTGGCACCTGTTACCACTGTTCCTCCACCCCCTCCTCCTCCTCCCACTTCAACAACGGTTGCAACTACAACTGAGCCAACTCCCCCTTCAGAACCAACAACACCTACTACACCTGAAGCCCCGAAAGCCCTTGCAAAACCTCCTTCAGGAGTTCTTCGTTTTGGACAAACAGAAGAAATTTTCTGTCAAAACAAACCACCAGCTCCACCACCACCTCCTCCTCCTCCACCTGTTCCAGTAACAACTGCAACAGCTGCAGCAACAACAACAACTCCTGCACCACCACCACCCCCACCAACATCCACTACTGTATCAATGCCAGTTCCACCACCACCCCAATTTAAAGTTAAACCTACCTCAGCTCTTATGCCAGATGAAAAGAAAGATAGAGCTAAATTAGCAGCACATAAAAAGAAATCACGTAAATCACCTGCTGGAAGTCCGCATCCACAACCTGATCATGGATTTGGAATGGATGCTTCAGGTCGTGACGATGTACAAAGTCCTGCTTATTCAGATATTTCTGATGATACAGCTCCATCATTAGAATCTGAACCTCCAGAACCAAAACCTAAACCAGCGGCTGTGCAAACGGATAAAAAACAAGGAGTGCAAGAACCAGCAGGACCACCTGTTCCTCCTCCCACAGCGCATGGAATTCCTCATTATGGGATGTATCAATTTTACGGCCAGCCGCAATATCTTGTACCCACAGTTGATGGGAAAGCCAAAGAACAAGTTGAAACTAAAGCTGTAGAAACAAAACCTGAGCCAAAAGATAAAGAATCTCCTCCTCAAGAGTTCCAACAAAAATTACATTATTATCCTTATGGATATAGTTATCCTTATAATATGGAAAGTTATCCATTGGCTGTACCTGAAGACAAAGTGGCTAAAGAACAACAACAACAGGCTGCTAATGCAGCAGCGGCGGCAGCAGCAGCAGCAGCGGCGGCCGCGGCGGCAGCTGCAGCGGCAGCAGCAGCTCCCCCTGCTAAAGAAGATAAATCACCAAGCCCGCCAGATCATGTTCAGAACCCAGCACCTAAAGTTTCTTCATTGCCACCTGCACCGAGTCCTATTCAAGTGCCAACACCTGGTAAACCTAAACCACCAGAACAACCTCAGGCTCTTAAAGATAAACATCAAAATGATAACCATCAAATATTAAAAGAATCTATTGAAATGAAAAATCAAATGAATCCTTATGTATATGCGAGACAACCAGCGGCGCCTCCTGCAGGACATCCAGAAGATTTCCGAAGATATTATGTCTTTCCTGAGCAGCAGCAGCAGCAACCACCACCTCCGCCTCGAAGGAAAGAAACACCAGTAAGTAATAAATTGAATTTAAACTTAAATATTACTTTTAAAATAATTCCTTGTTCAATTTAAAATTTTTTAGAATAGATTCTAAATCGTTTTGCTTTTTGTTTTTTAGGTGGAGAACAAGGGACCTCAAAACCCACAGCCCAAAGTGGCAACTCCTAATCCAAGTCATAACAAACATAAAGAGAAGATGGAAGAGAAGAAAGAAGAGAAAATACCGAAACCTCCCACACCTCAAGAAGGAGTCAAACCAACGATGGAAACACAAGGACCACCTCCTCCACCTACTTCTTCATATGCATATATCCACCCAGGATATATGCAACCACCGCATTATGGCGCCATGTCTTATGATCCAAGCAGTAATATGTACCGAAGTCTCAATTCAATGCTTGTTCCTGGACCATATGGAGCAAATCCATATTTACATCCTTCTATACCTGCTCGATACCATGCTCCAGAGGATCTCTCAAGATCGCCTTCAGGGCCGACTAAAGCACTTGATTTACTCCAACATCACGCCAGTCAATATTATTCCTCTCATAAAATACATGAGCTCCAAGAAAGAGCTTTAAAATCTCCAACGCCCAAAGGTGGTGGGACTGCTCCAGGGGGCTCTCCAAATGCCGGCGGTGCCCCAGGATCCGGACAACAACGACCACCCAGCGGAGGTGGCGCTCCTCCCGGTGCTCCGCCAACAAATGCTCCAGGAAGCGGAAACGGCCAGAGTGCAAATGCTGTAGCAGCAGCAGCAGCCGCAGCGGCTGCAGCTGCAGCTGCGTCTGGTGCACCAGGAGGAAATGGACCACCTACCGGAGGAGCTGGAAATGGCGGTGGAAATGGAAACGGAGGAAAGGTGTCGTCGGACGGTGGCAAAGAGGCTCGATCACCACCACCACAGCGACACGTGCATACCCACCATCACACCCATGTGGGCCTGGGATACCCGATCCTGGCTAGCAATTATCCAGGGCCCTACGGAGGTAAGCCGATGGTGCGGCCCTGACAGTAGGCGCTGTGCGCCCATTAGGCGTCTAATAACCCTTTTGTACACCATATTGGTGCGTCCACTTCTCGGCTCCGCTCGTATTTTGTTACCAAATCTAACACGCCCCAAATATATATATATATATACAATTATATGTAAATATATATATAATATATATCTTTAACTAATTAATATATATTTATATATATGTATATGTATATTAGAATTTTTATTTACTAGATAAGTCTGTGATATCTCTTGTGGCATTAATAGTATGGCCGTATAAAAGTATAATCTTAATTTCGCCATTCATTTTGTTTGTTTGTGTGTAAGGACCGTCTCAATTCTTTCTAATTTCAACATTTAATCAAATGGACTGCTTTTCATATATTTAAATACATGTGAGGCTTGTATTAAAACGTGTTCGTATTTTGAATTGTAAATTAAAACAAAAAGTTTCCCATTTGACTAGACTGAAAAATTAGAACTATTTGAGAAGGATTCATTTTTACTAAAAAAAAAAAAGGCAAAAAAGCACTTTTTATTATTATATATTATTATAGTTTGTCAATTTTGTATGAAAAAAAAAAACAAAACGAAAAAAATGATCTATTTGCGAGCGAGCATTTTCTGTGAAAGTACAACTCCCTTCTTAATCGCCAAATGATGCACTCCAGTGTTTTTAGTCTTCCATTCTATAAAACAAAAAATAAATAATAAATTTTTTGTTTAAATCAATCGATGCCACATGTTTGAAATGGGCCATCTGATGTGCAATGTTATTTGCTAATATTTTATTTTGATCATCAAAATTAAATAAAAAAACTAAAAAATTGCATTGGCTTGCTTAACGCGATTTGCATTTTGCATTGCACATATGTCAGAGAAGTTATAAATGAGGAAAATAATGACAAATTCCAAGAAAGTAAAAACACAGACATAGCTAACAACCCACTAATTTAAAGGTGTGTGTTGTTCGTTTTTTGTTCTACATAATCGTGCTTTGCGTGTGCGTGTGTGCGTGTGTCAGTGCGGACAGGCAGGGGGGGGATCTATGTCTGTGTGATTTTTTTTTAACCATGCTGAGTGTGAATGTGTCGATTTCCCTCGGGATATGTTCCGTTCCTTTGTGCATCGATTGATAACTTAATTATGGATACATAAAAAATTTTTTCCTCTCCATACTCGTGGAGATGCGGAATTTTTTTTTAATGAATTCATAAAATCCGGGAATATTTATTTTATTAATCAGAGTTCAAAGAACTCAAAAAAAAAAAAAATACTGTAATTATTAAGTATTTTTTGATTATGTTTCAGTGAGGCGTTTGAGTTAGCCCGAAAAAGAAAAAAGTTAAAAAAGAAGAAAAAGAAAACATCTGAGACATCTGTCCTTTTATTTGTACTCAAACGAATTTAATTGGTGCATAATCAAAAATCAAGAAAAAATTTCTTACCTATTTTAAGGTTTTTTGAACTCTGTTAATGTGTTTCAAATTCAAATCGATGGACAATGGATGGAAATAATTTAATTCCATGAATGCTTTTTTTTTGTAACAAACGTGTGAATGTGTGTGTGTTTGTGTTTTTTTTTTTTTAATTAATTTTTATGGGTGTTTTACGGGTGACGACAACAATTTAGAGAAATTTTCTCTCTTTTGTGTGTTCGCAGCGGCCGTGTTAGCGCCCGCTGTAGCCGCCACGGTTATACCATTCCCACCCACCAAAAACCACTCACCACACATATAAGCACTCACTAGAACAAGAAAAAAACACCCTTAAGCCCCTCCCTTTAAATACAAAGCAACCATTCCATCGCGATTCTGCGACACTCAAGAGAGCCAGAGATAGGAAATATTTAGAGAAAAATAAATAATAAATAAATAAATATATAAGAATAAAATGAGATTGAAAGATTGACGAGCGAGTCACATGTGGCCAACGAACATATGTTTATCTCAAAGACATTAAATCTCTTTTTTGTGTATATAGTGTAAAGACATGTGTCTTATTAAGAAGAACATTATATATATATATAAATATATAATATATCTATATATATAATTTGTGTAGACAAAAAAATCCTTCAAACTTATTGTGTATTTTTAATGTTTTTCAATTATTAGAAAAAAAATGAAAAAAAAAAAAACGCAAAAAATGTTAAGTAATTATTTGTCATTAATTAATGCAAAGTACTTTTTATCAAATAGTACATTTATTTCTGATATATATATCAAATAACATTTCCATTCCAGTTTTAGTGGAATGTGAATTGTACAGTAAAAAAAAAAAAAAATTCAAAAAGAAATCAAACTTTTATTATAGAGATGGTAGCGTCTATTTGCTTAGAGACCAACAAGGAGTGGAGAATGGATGACTAGTTATTGTTTGTTATTTAGAGAAAAAAGCCCTCCTATCGTTTTTGTGTTGGCAGAACAAACAAAAAAAAAAGGCGTTCTGTCTAAAAAAAAACAGCCTCAATGTTCTATCACTTATATTAGGGTAAGAATTGTACAAAAGAGCCTATTTCAATTAAATCACTCAATTGCTAATAGAAAACCCCTTCTCAATTTTGTCTTCACCTTGTAGTTAATAGAATCTATTTTTTCAGAATTTTTTTTTCTTTTTTTTGGCTGTTTTGTACAAAACAAAATCAATATGAGTCTTGATTTTGTATAATTTTTTTTTTTTTTTATTATTATTATTTTTTGAATTGGAAATTTAAAGTTTTTTCATACGACGTAAAATTAAAGGAACCACCGAATGATGATAGAATAAAATTTGAAACATCGACTACGGTTCATATATTTTTTTTTTTTATCTCAAATACTAGTCCAAAAGTTATTCTTTATTTTCACTAATACTGTAGTCTTTTTAAGAATGATGCAGTGGAGGAAGTCAGTTGAGAGTTGATTAAGATAAAAACAAGTTTTTATTTTATTTGAGAAATAAACCTATGAAATGCGTTTATTAAAGCTTTTGTGGTTTGTATTATTATGGAAGTTTTTAATTATAGACCACATTTTGTATTAATTATTTAATAAAAATATACGTTTCGACTGCTTATTTTGAAGTCGTTTGCAAATACTGTGCACTTGCTCCGACTCAAGTGAACTAACCTCTAAGGGAGATGGCGCTGACGTCGTATATAAAATGCACGTAACGGCGCCTTATATCCAATTGCACCGTTTAAGCCTCTCTTGACTAAGTGTTACTTGAATTAAAGAGAATCTTAAATAGCTTGTTCGTTTGTTGGAATATTTTAAACATAGAATAATAAAGAATTTAAAAAATTAACAACATGGCAACGTTGTAAATTTTAATGATATTCTGAGGATTTTTTTTTAATTGACAGATGTTTTGTTTATTATTTGAATATTCTTTAATTAAATTAACTACATATTGTTTATAAATATTAATTTCAGAAAAAAATAAGAAGATGGAAAACAAAATATTGATTGTTTTTTAGGTTAAGCATACGTTAAGCCTCCGAAATCAAGGGCTTAGATTTAAGTTACGATTTAGACATTTAAGCTTAGCTTTGCAAGCAAGCGGTCCAACGAAATTTGGCGAGTTAAGAATTAGTTAGCGGAGTCTGAGCATGTGCACAGTATTTGAAAACGACTGCAGAATAAACAGTCGAAACGTTGTACAGTATTTTTAATAAATAATTAATAAACAAAATGTGGTTTAGAATTAAAAACTCCAATAATAATAAATCTTTGAAAATTTATATAAATCATTTGAATAAAAGGCATATGAACTTTTGAGGATTAAGAATCTCTTTTTATTTTTCTCAACTGAATGGTTGACTTCCATCCGCCACTGTTTTTGTTATTTTAATCATCAGAGTTGGTTCCTATTTTTATAATACGGAAAATAGTATTATTAATCAATGTAAATAAAAAAAAAGAAAAAATTCCCCATCCTTTTACTTTTTTCTTGCTTTTTTTTGTTAGTTTTTCCGTAGATACGAAGTATGTAAAGACTTATTTAAAAAAAGGAAAAAAAGAAAGACTGGAAAATTTATATTTAATTTATTATTCATAATATTAATACATTCAATACAAGAACATTTTGCGTTTCTCCATGGTCCATTTGATTATCACAAACATTTTAAAATTCTTTTTTTTTATAAATTAACAAAATGGACCGCGGTGGATCGTCAAAAAAAATCAATTTCAACATGAAAATTAAAGAAATACATATATATATATAGATTGATATTTTTTTCGTAAAATATATATAGCCTATATATATATTTTCGTAAAAGATCTATAATAAAAACCCAGAGGTCTTTCATTATTATTGTATATAAGTGAATATATAATTTATTCATTTTTTTTAGTACAACATACAATATATATTCAGGGGTTAAATTTTTTAACAAGAATCACCAATTTTATAAAATTTGTTCATTATTTTTTTTTTTTTAATTATAAATATGAAAATATTTTCTGTCTTTTGAAATATTAAAAAAAATCATATAAAAAAATAATTAAATAATAATAATAATAAGTAAAATAATACGTAAGTGTACAATTATTGATGAGATTAAAAGAATAGATAGGGATGGGGGTTAACGATTGCCAAGGGAACTTTTGTAAAGTCCTGCCAAACTTTTAGCAGCCAAGAAAAGCATGTCTCGCCGAGATACGCCGCACATCGCCTGATGCCATTCGGTATGAGCGACCTGACAAAGCAAGGTGAGTGTGAGTGAGTGAGAAAATACAAGAGAATTATTTATTTATTTACCTGTAAATTACTAGCAATTAATCCTCCAATTGGGACTTTAAATCCAGAGTGTTTCAAAGGGAAATCAGCTGGCGTTTCTTCTCGAGCCACGGCTACAATCGCACCGGGGACTGGGGTCATTTGTGTGTAGGTGTGCAATTGGATTTTTCGAACAGGGTCATCCAAATACACTAGGCCAAGATCGAACCATCTATAAAAAATAAATAAATAACGTTGAGATGTGGCTGTAGTATTTAAAATGAACACTTAGCATGCTTTTAAATCCGGCCCTGGTTGTCCCCTTAATGTCTAATACAAAAGCAAAAATTTAATTTTAATATATACACCGTCCGTCAAAAAAAAGGTAACACTTTTGTTTCTTCTTAAAAAGACGTGTTCTAATCTACCTTAATGATACTGTAATTTATTAAACATTTAATTGAAATAATTTATAAAACTTTCCATTTCAGTTTTTCTCTGTCTATTTTATTAGAAATTCTTATAAAAACAAAATTTTTAATTAATATCCATCAAAACGGATCGAGATTATGTTGATTTGTCCCTCAAATTGAAAATCGAAATTTTTGTCTTTGTTTTATTTAAATTGTAATTAGATCTATTTATTAAAGAGATTTGTATTTGTGTTAAATTTATTTAGAAATGTATAACATATTTCATATTAAATGTTTCTTAAGAGTATCATTAAGGTGGATTACTTTAGATTAGACCTGTGTCTTCTTAAAAAGAAACAAAATGCCAAGTTTTTTTTTTTAAGCGCAATATATATAATTAATCAAAGATTTTTTTATAACACTGAACTGATGAAGTCATACTGATATTAAGAAAAATTTTTCACTCTAAAAGGGTTCGAGCCTTTTGAGGTCGCACATTATACAGTACAGCTCTGGGACTCGGCAAGGTTGTGGCTGACGCGATATAAAAGAAATAGTAAAGATAATAGTGGGAATATTTACTTGTCCTGGGCAACTTCGATAAGAAAATTCTCAACAGCGACGATCGGGCATTTATCAAAAACTTTACTCGCTGATCGGACAGAAGCGATTCGCTCTACAGCTGCCCTCCAAGCGGACTCAAAACCAACGGGCTGAGCAGCAATGTTTTTTGCCTCAGCGTGCATTCCACTAAAAGAAATAAAATTAATTAATGTCAAACTTAATTAAAACGAAGGAAATTTGCAGCCAGAAGATTAAATAAAAAAAATCTTTTATTTTATTTTTATTCGCCGACGTTTCGGTCGCTACGACCTTCAAGACGGCAAATATTGTTGTTGAATTAGAGACCCCGAGTAAGCAAGTAAATGATAATTTTTGTACATACAAATTAAAAAGAGATTGTATATGATTACAATAATAAAATACCCAAGATCGTGTATAGTTAACAATATTTGTCTTGATAAAGGCCGTGATTGGCGACTGAGACGTCGGCGAATAAAATCTCCTGGCAGCAAAGTTCTATCGGGTGCTGGTTAATTACTAGTTAATATCAATATTATAATAGGTTGATGCATAATCTAATTATCCGCGGTATTCTAAACAATATTTATAATGAAAAAAAGGCGAAAAATTAACAGGAACATGATTAAATTATTGAAGAGGCGATTATCTGAGTGAATAAAGCAGATAAGATTTTAATCCTGAGTTGAAGACAACTCGAGTTCAAATCCACCTCATGGCAATAAATTATCCAACTCTATTTGAAATGCCTCCTGAGGAAGGAAACCCATAACTGAAGAGAGAGATTAAATAATAATAGATAAGAAATCATATATATATGATTTCTTGAAGCTTAATAAGTGATGCCGAGAGAATTATAGAACCGAAACTCCTCAACCACGCTGATTTTTCGGCAAGGATGTAGGAAGGGAAAAATAAAACTTTGTATTTTTTATTTTTCCCTCCGTACAACGGTCGATGACCGGGAAATGACTATGTTGCTTTTCATTATTTCTCATAATAGTAAAGCAAAATATAATTTTATAAACTATACTAGACGAGCCCCGCCTTCGGCGGGGCTCTCCGTCTCCGGGGGCTGCGCCCCTGGACCCCCTTGCTCGCCTACTTATATACATACCGGTACATACATTTTCCCTTTTCATTTTTATATATAGAGATTATTTTAACGGTTAATTATTCATGAACTTAAGATTTTTTGTGAATCATATCCTTTCCGGGACTCTCCCGGTACACAGACAAAAAATTTACGCCGATATTTTAGAATTCAAAATGTAAATAAATAAAAAAATCGTAAACATGGGTAAATATTTATATTTTGTTACCATGGCGCTATCCCTGAGGCCTGATTGGTTGTTTCACACATCGGACACGGTCTTAGGCAATTATAATATAGTATGATTTTTGAAAAAAGCTAATAAATATTGTTATAATTGTATATCAACTTAACACTTACGATATAGTAGCCTTTCCAAAAGTTAATTGAAACGCTTCCCGAATGGGGCTAACTTTAACTTCCTTATCGGATGCCACGATAACTTCCACATCGCCGCCGGAGTCTGAAATTATTCATACTATCCTTGCATAATGGCATTTTAATTAGTCAATATTCTATTATCTAAATAAGAAGTAAAATGAAATGCTAATGACGTGCGAGAATAAAAGCAACAGAAAATAGAAACAAGTAGGTGAGTATTTAATTTGCAAATGTTTATGAAAAAGGTTTGTTTGCAATGTGCCAAAAATTTAATCTCTAATATTCAACAACACACAGAGAGAGAGAAAGAGAGAAAGAGGGTTCATATGTAAGTCATAAATGTTATCTTCCTAATTATTTTTTTAATTTGTTTTGTATTTATTTTTGGCAAGAAGATTAAAAAAAGAAGCAAAGTTGAATAAACTAAACGAATTCACTTATTTCTTTTTAGCTAACGACTAACTTACAAATGAATTCCCTCATTTGTGGGTCTAAAGTGGTGATCATCGAATCCACTGAACTCTTTGCCTTCTCAGCGACTTTGGATAAAATTCCAGTGCTAGTTCCCATGGCTCCTTTCACCCAGCCGAATAAACTTCCTCCCATGTCTAATCCAACAGGCTCTGCAACTGGAATCGCTTTATTTGAGCTCGATGGATCTCCTTTGCTGGGCGGAATCGCTGGGCTAAAAAGAAAAAAGATACATTTTTTTATTTAATTTGAAAATTCTTATAATTTTATAAGTATGAGCAGGGTGGCAGCCAGGTGCACAGCTGACGTTTCGGTTGCGTGTTTGAACCATCTTCAGAGCTGGCGAAAAGTCATTATTTAAGTGTCACAGTGGTTTTTATACATTGTTGAACATATATATATGTTTTGTAGTTAATTTTTATCTAATTTGTTTTATTTCTAATGCCGACGTTTCGGAAGCAATTCGCGTTCTTCTTTAGAACAATTGATAGTCAGATGGGTGTATTTTTTTTAAACAAAAAAATCTCACATTAAATGTATTAATACAAGAGGTTTTGATGAAAATATACAGCTTCGAATATTGTATTACACATTTCTTTTTGTTTATTAAAAAAAAATAAACCTATCTATATTGAATTGACAATAAAATGACCTGAGGAAGGACTCGATTTGGGTTCGAAACGTCGGCAAATGGGGGGGGGGGGGAAATTAACTAAGGTTTTTGATTCCTGGGTGCCATCCTGCTCAAACTTATCAATTATATCTCCATTCTTTTCTATGGAATATACAAGAAGCCTTCAAACAATTTTGAGGGAATATGAGACCATACATCGAAAAACAAAAAAACTGAAAGGTCATCACTAAAAAAATACTTTGTGGTCGATTTTATTGAAAAGCTCTGTGTTGTCTAATCTAACTTAAATATCAAATTTCAATCTCGTATTTCTTTTCGTTCTTGAGATTTGTTCATAGACAGACAGACCATTTTTTTTTGGACTCGGAGAAATTTCCATCAAAATCTCAAATTTTGATACAATCACGATATTTTTTCTCTGATACATTTATGTTATTTTAATGTATTCTTTATTTATAGCATTTTTTTTTTTTTGATTAAAAATAAAAAAATGTTCATCAAAGAGATATGTCAAGGGTCAGATCAAAAGAGCATTGGAACGAGTTTTTTTTTTTTGCTTCGCCTCATTAACGAAATGAATTAAACAAAAAAAAAAATATCTTAGAGATGATATTCATTTATTTAAGCTAAATTTATCCTATTCGAAAATAATTTAAAAATTAGGAGTCAAAACTTTCTGTGGAATATTAATCCCCTATTACAGGGGTGTCAAACTCAAAAGCTAACTTGGGCCAAATAAACAATGCTCAACTTTAGCTGGGCCCCAACAAAAACGATTTTAAATGGGTAGAACAAAAAAGTATTGAATATACAATATCAAGGGGGAACCCCCAAATTTAAAGTGCCTAGAGGCCCGAGACTACCTTAATCCGCCACTGTGCTTATTATAAAATTATAAAATATCTTAGATATTATATATAATTTCTTTAAAAACAAATTTAGAAATTTTTTCTTACAATTTATAAGCCATAATTGTGGGAATGCAGCTCTCAAAATTAAAATTTTAAAATGCAATAAAGAAGGCTTATTTGAGCGTTGATTGAAAAAAATTCATATTTTTTCTAAAAAAAGGTCTATCTAAAGAATTTAAATTAGAGAAAATGCAAAGAGAGATGAATCTAAAATAATGTTTTGATAATAAAATGAGGGGAAAAAGACCCCTTAAAATGAAGTTTTCGTTATTGACATAATTTGGGAATATTTATTAATGAGAGATTAAAAACAAAATACCTAAAAGTATTCTGGTGATATGCACTGCTGGATTCAGTTGATTTGTTGGTGACATTCGTAGAAGAACATCTTGAAAGAGAATCATCCGAGATGGAAATAAAACTCGGAAGGGCCGACGGAGGGGCGACATTTGAGAGAAGATTCCCTGTGGAGGTCTGCGACGACGAGGGCAGCATCGATTCCGACGACGAGAGACTGCTTATTGATTCTGTGCAATTTCATCACATAAACAAGTTAATAATAAATAACAAAAAAAAAATGAATTGAGAAGTGATGCGTCATACCAGATACAGATAATTTTTTTTTGCCGTTCTTTTCAACAAATTCAAAGGTTGAATCCCCATTTGAATCTTCTTGCATTTTAAAAAGAAATCAAATTCAATTGAAATTAGAATAATTCTTCTTGTTATTCAATCACTGAATGATTTTTAATAGCTTTTCTTTTTGATTAATAATAAACAGCTGTCTGTGTGACAAATCTTTCAATTTTCTATCGACGTCAAATGTTTAGAGAATAAAGATGGGAAACTTTGCAAAGTTGGAAGAAAAAGTGCGGGCTTTATGAAAAAAAAAAATCTTGCCAGGATTTCATTATTGTAATCTGTGTTCCCTTTCGAGTTAATTATTTGTGTATCATCTAATGACTTTGGTTTCAAGGTGATTGAGGTTAAAATTAAATTAGGCAAAATGTTTCAAATATGCAGAATTCACCAAATATACAAAAATATGCATAATTAAATTCGGATAAAAATTGGTTTTCCTAGATGTTAGCAAAATGAATATAGAGTTTGTATACCGTGTAATGTTTTTAAAAATTACATAGACATTAAAATATAAATAAGCCCAGGATATAAATAAGAACAGGATGTTAATCAATGTCGATTTCTCATATATAAGTTGGTTCAATTACTTGATGAAAATTTATCTTTTATAATCTTAGCTGAATTGTACCTGAAGAAGGCCACAGAATGAGTGGCCGAAACGTTGTAAATTTTACAAATAAACCCTAACATTACACAAATTGCTTTTATCATATCTAAATTTTTAAATGTTACAAATCATTTTTTAAATTAATAAAATGAATTATATTTAATTGTTTTTATTTGAATTATAATATTTTTTTT
>JAKCPI010028877.1:0-82195 GCA_023213315.1 Euborellia annulipes | reverse complement strand
TTTTTTTCTGTTCAAATATTAAAACAAAAAAATAATTTACCGAACCTTTATTTATTACAAAATTATATTGATATATATTTTTGTAAATATTAATTGAAATTTCCAACCCATCCGACTCCATTTTTTTGATATATATAGATGGTATTAATAACACAAATATAAGTCTAATTCTCAAAAATATTTTAATGGAAATTTTTTTTTTTTTTTAATATTAATTGTAAACATTTATTAATCGCTTCCAAAATTGTTAATTCCGACCAAAATTTATCATTTTTTCAAAACCTTAATTATTTTATTTCAACAATATTAAACTTTGTTCCTTTCTTCTTTTCTGGTCTTTATTACAATTTGACTGCTATAAATCTAAACCAATCTCAAGAGATGCAACTGCTTTTTTAATAATACTTCCCATTGTTGTATTGATCTCTTTGATTCTATTAAATATTCAAAGAGTATTTTTTGCTTATGAATACTAGCATCCAAAAAGAAAAGTTTTTTTTTTTTATATTAATTGTAATCATTTATCAATCGTTCCCGGGGGAGGTAAATTTTCCCCCTCCTTGACTTCCATTCATTGACCTTTCTCTTTATTATCTCCTCAATTGTCTCAACACATTTGATTGGATCTTCCATTCCTTCCAAAAGTTATAACTTTTGGGAGGATATTTTTTTCTAAAACCTTAATTATTTTCTTTTACAATAATAAAACTTCTTTTCTGGTAATTATTCCAATTCGACTGCCATAAATCTAACGCAATGACAAAAGATCAATAACATTTCCTATTGTAAATTTGATCTCTTTGACTATAAAATTTTCTAAGAGTATTTTTTAACATATCTTTTTACTTTCTCTTACCTCTATATATATATATATATATATATATATATATATATATATATATATATATATATATATATATATATAAAGTTAATATATAGAGAGAGCAAGTATTGGATTCATGTCAGAAATTCGATGTCGAGATTTTGATGGATATACACGTTGTGAGGTCCCCTGAATCCAAAAAAGTGGTTTTCGCGACATGGTCTGTCTGTGTGTGTGTGTGTGTCTGTGAACAAAATATCTCAAGAACGAAAAGAGCTAGGAGGTTGAAATTTTATATTTAAGTTAGGCACCCCCATGGGACGTGACACGAAGCTTTTGAACAAAATCGACCAAAAAGTATTAGTACTTTACTGATGCACTTTTTCAGTTTTTTTCGATTTTCTCTAAATTTGCTCCAACCATTTTTTTTTTTAATTCAAAAATCAATTATTTTTTTAGATTCTCTTTCAAATGTATATTCTCATTTTGTCATTGAAATCTTCTGAAGACCACTTTACTCTTGTACTCTATAGGAAAAATAAGAGAAATGGTTTCTATAGTAACAAAATATAAACATTCTCCCATGTTTATAAATTTTACATCTCGAATTCAAATGTAGCATACTGTCGGAAACTAAACATATGTCGGCACGAAAAATCTGGTGTGACGAGCACAGAACACAACTTTCAATTACCTAAGGTAAAAGAAAGTTGGTGTGCTGTGCGACAGTCATACCAGATTTTTTGCCTTTAATTAATTATTATGATATAATTCATCCACAGAAATTGAAATCGAATCTGGGAATAATGTTGCCATTTTAAAATTTAATAAAATATATGATAAAATAGTTATTTTCAAGTGTTTTATTAGGATTTACATGCGAGTCGGGTTAAAATGACATTTAATCAAGTTGTAATTTAAATGTTAGGTTAACGATACTAGCGTTCCGAGTGGTCAAGATAGAGAACTGCTAGCACACTATTATTTGTAAAAACTACCAAAAGAGAGCGCAAGAATCTACAATTTGAACAATGACTTTTAATCTTATCGAAAATACAAACTAAATGAATGTCGATACCAAAAAAATCTGATCCGACCAATCACACCAGATTTTTTAAGGAATAAAAGACAAGAAAAGGCAGCCAGAATCTTTCTTTACATTCTTCATTGAAAAAATCTAGGCTGTATTATTCTTCTGCCTTTTATTCCAGAGAAAAATTTTACCAACCATAAAATACCTCTATAATTACACATTTTTTAAATTAAGTGAAGCACCTTCCATGTTAAAAAATTGCATCCCTCATTAGAAACATAGCGTCGTATCTTTTTTTCACGCAAATGACCAACTTGTTTCGCGTACTTTTTCATTAAAACTTAACTAGTTGCATCGCCCCTCTTCGGTGGGGAACCTAGTCAGGCAAATTTAAACCGCCTGGACCCCTTAACTAGATACTGTGATTTCTATCATTTTTTTAAATAATCAATTCATTTATATGCAATGGTGGATGACATCCAATCTACGGGATTGCAACTCAACCCTAGATTATTTTTTTTAAAAAAAAAAAAAAAACAGGCTGTTAAAGGCGTCTTTTAATTTTACTGTGGTAGTCAGCCAGAATGTTTTTTTTTGTTCAGGGAGTCTAAAATTTTGAATTATTATTTTTCTACACCCATGCTTTTTTTTATACATTTGATTAATTCATTGTTTTTATAAAAGATAATTTTTTGTAAAAATTCTAATAAAAATTTCTAGTTAGTATTTTTCTTATATAAAAATCTGTCAAAATCTCTTTCTGTGAACAAAATATCTCAAGAATGAAAATATCTTTAATTCAAACTTACCGTACTGTTGGAAACTAAATACATACCGACACAAAAAATCAGGAGGGACAAGCACAAAACCCAATCAATTACCGACGATAAGGGAAAGTTGTGTGCTCTGTTTGCATTTTTTTTTTTTTTTTTTTTTTTTTCTCTTTTATTCACAAAGTCTTTTCGGCAATTCAGGCCATATAAGACTTTTACGATTATCCGTTATTTATTAATATACTTATTGGGAGTCCAGGCATTCTTATTTAAGCCATTTGGTATTCAAATGGCTTAAAAAAAATTATCGAACTGCCTGGGGTCCGAACCCACGACCCTTGGTATACAAGGCAGGCGCGCTACCTACTACACCAAGCCCGAGTGTTTGCATTTATGTATTCTATGAATGTAAACAAATCCTCAAGCAGGCACTGGATTGGAATAGTAATAATAATTGTCTTTTCATAATTGGACGATGTCATGCATAAAGAAACCAAACGCCATTATGATCGAAATTGAGATAAAACCGCCATCTTTTAAGGAAAAAGAAGTTCTACTCTCCTCTTTATTAACATTATTACTCTGTGCACTTTTTTTGTATAAAACAAGAAAAATGGCGCTTGATTCCCTCATGCATAACATCGTCCAATTAAGAAAAGGTGAGGATCCAGCTTAGGGGGGGGGGGTCCAGGGGGCAAGCCCACCTATCCAGACGCGAAACTCCTCCAAGGGTAGTAAAGAAAAGTTATAATCATTTAATATGAAAGCACAAAACATTGTTTATTAATTAATTTGTTTTATTCAGTAATATAAACTTAAAAATCCGTACAACAATATGAAAAATTATATTTATATTTATTTATATATATTTATTTATTTATTATATTATATACTATATTACACATTCATATTTTTATATATATATATTTCGACTTTTTTTTTTTTTTTTTAAATATTTTTATTTATTTTTAAATTAACGGGATGGAAAAACCATTCTCACTATTTTGAAAAGATAGCTGAATTATTATTATTAATATTATAATTTTTATTATATATATAAATATATTTACTTAATAAAAATAACTACAAATTTATTCATTAAGATGGCAATTTTTATTTTATTTTTTAAATTTTAAATAGTAGATAACACTATTGCAATCTTTTTTTTTTCGTCTAAACATTGAAAAACATTTATTAATTTGATAAAAATCTTTAAAAAAAAAATTTTTCTATACATTTAGAGAAAAAGTAAAATATATATATATATTTATATTATATATATAGGCCTTTATTATCTAAGGTATTTATATATCAATTGTCTTTAATATAACTAACTTGAACTTATATATATATATTTCATGATCTATTTATTCTTCATCATTTTTTTTTCTTTTTTATTTGTTTTAAATTAAGTTTGAAATCTAATCACAACAAAAAAGAAATTTAGTCTATATCAGCAGTCCTCAAACTATTTTGTATCATTTTTGTTTGAGAATTTTGTTAGGGTCCGACCGAAACAAGGATTTCTATATATAAAAATAAAATTATTTAGTATATGTGAGGTTTCACTAAGTTGTAAATGAAAGAAATATTGAATTTCTACTCGATATATTTCGGGCTATTAACCCATCTTCAGGAGTGCATGTGACTGAGTGAATAAAAGAATAGATGCTACCAAGCAGGCTTGGGTAGGGGCCTCTTCTAGGAAGGACTTTAATTTGCCCCTCCATAGGCAACCCTAGTCTCAAGCAAACATTCACAAATTTCCCCAACTCCTCCCCCCCACTCTTACCCAAGCCTGCTTGGTAGCATCTATTCTTTTATTCACTCAGTCACATGCACTCCTGAAGATGGGTTAATAGCCCGAAATATATCGAGTTAGAAATTCAATATTTCTTTCATTTACAACTTAGTGAAACCTCACATATACTAAATAATTCTATTTATAAATATGTTTCGCGGAAAAACTACACCACTTTCCCTTCAAACTATAGGATTTCTATATTAATTTCTGCCGAAACCGAAACTTGTTTAATCATGGTTAAATTTTTTTCGAGATCTATATATTAGTATTCAAAATACCTCGAATCGGACTTTAACTGAGTCATAGATATATTTAACAAAAGTGTGAGTGTTTTTTTATTGGCGAGGCCAAACGCCTCTGGCCCCCGGGAATCGAACCCAGGATCTCTAGCCTATCCGAGCTTTCCATTGCACCAGGCCACCAAATCCTCGATTTACACCAATAAAAATCACTTTCCCTTATATGCAGTTAACCGTGCAAGTTACTAACAAAGTGAGAAACATTAAAGAAAAATTTCTCACTTGGGATTATAACAGTACACACTAGGGGCACCCTTCCATTTTTTTTTAAAGTGAAACTTTTATTTGATCCTCTCAAATTCTTTCGCTCTTCTATTTTTTTTTTTTTTTTTCGCTAGCAAAACGAAATTTTTCCGCCCTTCGGAAAATTTTTTTTCCTTCCGTTAAAATCATTTGACCTTTTTTTCGCAAAGCTTAATTTTTTCCGCACTCCGCTCCGGAAAATTTTTGCCGCTTATGTTAAAATCATTTGACCTTTTTTTTTGCAAAACTTTTTTTTCCGCCTCTATTTTTTTGTTTATCTAAATATTTCACGGCACCCCTTAGCCATTCTCGCGGCACCCTTGGGTGCTGGGGCTCACCGGCTGGAAGCCACTGCTCGACTGTAAGCAGCAAAGCAAAATTGTTTAATCATGTTAAATTTCCAAAGAAATGATAACTGAAATTTTTCTTAGGCAATAGATAATTAATTTTGTTTTATAATAAAATAAAATAAAACATTTAAAGTAGCAAAAAGATATTTATTTAAATTGTATAGGTGCCCGAAGTAAGCCAAACCTGAAGCGAGAATACACGAACTCAAGTTTCGGCTGGTTTTGGGCAGAAATTAGCCGAAACCGAAACTTCGGTCGGTTCATAAATTTTTTCAATCAACACCCTAACAAATTGTGAATCA
The DNA here is from genome assembly GCA_023213315.1 of Euborellia annulipes. Taxonomy (NCBI): domain Eukaryota; kingdom Metazoa; phylum Arthropoda; class Insecta; order Dermaptera; family Anisolabididae; genus Euborellia; species Euborellia annulipes. The sequence goes on along the minus strand of JAKCPI010028877.1, from coordinate 76,568 downwards.
GCCAGTCATAATATCGTTTAATGTAAGAGAGCAAATTTGCGAGATGAATTGGGCAAAATTGCGCCCCCTTGACTCTTATTTACTTCCTCTTTATCTTTTTTTTTTCTATTTTATCATTTAACAGGCCTAAATTTAAATTTTTCTCATTTTTTTTTGCGGTCAATCCAGAGTTATAGAATTCTAAAAAGTTCAAGAACCACTGATCTACTGAAATATTACATACTAAATTTGTTGTTTTTTTTTTTCAACCCCTTAAATGAATTCATAACTTTATTTTTATTAAAAAATACAATCTTTTTTTTTAAGATTATAATTATAATAATAAGCATTTAGATTTTCAATCACTAATAAAATCAAATTATTTTAAATTAATATTTTTTTGAATTCAAAAAAGTAAGCGCCAGATAATTTTTTCCGAGTTTTTGGGGACATGTCATTTTTTTTGAAAATATTTATTTATATTTAAATAAATAAATACTTCATATTAAACTTCGAATCTCTGCTTATTTAAACAAGTTCTGATATTCAAAAATACATAAGTATATGGGGGAAACTGATAGATATCCTTATTGTAGAAAAAAATTTAGCTGCTTTCGCAACTCTTCCTTGATAGAACTCAACAGCCTCAGCTACATTATTAATCTGCGTCTCGAAAAACCGTTAATAGCCGATTCAGAAGCTGGTGATTCTAGGCGGCAAAAGATGGCGTTAGTTCTCCCCATAGGGAAACAAGCGTTTTATTCAATTTCATTTGAAAGGTTCCAGCTAATTAATTAAAGGCAAAAAAATAATTATTCTTTAACACAATGATTACTAATTTAATTATCTATAAGATATAGAGCGAATTTTTTAAAAATATCTTTTATTTAATGCGATTAATCTAAAAAAAAAATGCATTTTTTCGAAAATCAAAAAAAGGGCTTCTATAAGTTGTAGATATTTTAAATAGCTTTAATTTAAAAAAAAATTGAGGTCGATAGCTTCAAAATTGTGGCAGAAATTGTTAAACGCTCCTTTACTACTGGTGCCCATATTTTCAATTCAAAAAAGTATTATATAAAAGAATTATAAATTAAATAGTGAAGTTATATATTGATGAATTACAATAGATTTTTTTTGTTATTAAATATTTCTTTTGCACCCTAATCCTTTAAATTTTGAATATACTACTAAAATAAATTTTTTAATATCAAGATTTATAAAGATAAGATGAAATTTTTTTAAAATAATTTTCTATCTATGAACCATTTACTTATCATATTCGTATTTTTTTGCTACCCTGTATTTTTTTAAACCAAATTTTAAAGCCTAAAATTTAATTAAATATAAAAAGGATGAAGATAAATAACACCCATATATGAATATATATAAATAAATAAATATATACACATATATATATGTATACAAATATCAAGTATAATTATTCGTGCATTTTTAATTTAATATAATATCAGTACATATTTTTCTTTAATGACTTATTAAAATTTATTTTATTTTTTTTTTTTTTTTGGATGGTTGACTTGAAATATACACAAGTAAATTGTGTGTATTTTTCTATAATTATTTATATATAAAGTATATTTAAAATAGAAAAGTACAAAATAATTGGTATGTTAACATTGGGTTTATATATATTATCTAATAATTAAGAAATAGATTTTATTTAGAATAAGTTATTTATTATATTTGAATTATAACTTAATGATTATCTATTAATTTCCATCAAATTAAAGAAATTTCAAAATATCACTGAAGCAAACAAGAAAATTTATTATACAGGGCGTTTCTATAATGCCCGGGGATATTTCAGGGTGTTCAGGTGGTTATATTGATAAAAATACAGAAAAAAAGTTCTTTTAAACTTGAAACGCTCCTTTCATCTGATATCCGCCATTTTTTCTTAATTATATCTCTGGATCGGTTAGATTGATTGAGAAAGAATTTTTGTCCTATACCTCAATATTATCAATTTATGTCTATCTTTTGTTTGGACCCAGCCTTCGAGGACTTGTGCCCAGTTTTGGCAAGTTTTTTCCCTCCGCGTATTTTTACATTGAAGAACTGTTACAGAAAAGATGGAAAAAACTGTAAACCAACCCTGAACTGAAAAAAAAAACTTATATTTTATATTTTTTAAAGTTTTAGAGCATTAACGATGTTGTTTTCTTTTTATTTAGTGAATAATATAATCAAAATGTTAATAAAATAATTAAAAAATGAAATTCAAAAATTAAATATGGTAATCTAACCTACAACTGTCAAGAAGCTTTTTTATAAAGAAAAAAACAAAATTTAGATTAAAATATTTTTAAAGTACGGTATCTTATCTTATTTTTGAATATAAAATTATCCCAAAAAAATAATTATTAAATGTCAAGTTAATAAGTACGAATGTACTGAATCCTTTTTTTAAATTTATATATTTGACAGTTTCATTTTACGTCATATCGGTTTCGCGCATGCGCTCCGATATTTTTACATCCGTCAAAGTTTTTCCGTAAAAAACCGTTTTTACAAAATAGATTTCTGGTGAAAGAAGCGTTTCCGTTTATAGGAACACTAATTTATTTTGACAAATCTAACCACCCACTTAATTATCTCAGTACATTACAAAAACACCTTGTATAAAAGAATAATATAATATTATTATAATCAATTTTTTTATTTTTTTTTATTTTCTCTTTCATGTTTTTTTTATTTTATTTTTTTTTTATTGTAAAAAATGTTATTTCTATAGAAAAGTAAAGAAATTATATATGTATATATTTTTTCATCTAACCCTCATTTAACTATTATATTTATTTTTCTATCTATACTTTTTTCCTAGTTTACTATTTTTTTTTTTTTTTTTTTTAATACATGGATTGATAGTAAATTTTACACTTAATATTCCACGAATTTTAGATACACATTTAGTTATATTTATCAACATTTTAAAATCAAAATGAATGACCCATAAAATTTCTTCTATTGTTACGTCATAGGAGGTAATAATTACAGAGTGAAATTTTAGTCTTATTTTTTTTGAAAAAATTATTTTTTAATACCGTAAAATCATTAAGCCTATATTTCAATAATCTATAAATTTTTCCTTTTATTTATCTATTTCATTAAACAATTATAATAATAGCGGAAAGATTTTTTAGTGTATTTATTTTTTTGAATTACGCGAGCGAATCAAATTTAAACCAACAACAATAACATAGAAAAAATTTAAATGTTTTTTTTTTTTTGTTGAGAAAAAGAAACATTATAAAGTATTTAATTCTTTTTGCGGAGAAGTTTCGACTGAGTCTTTTCGACTTCTTCAAGACTTTAGTTCTTTTTATTGCAGATTTATTGGTTGTGGGATTTTCTGCATTGCAACTTTAAAGGAACCCGCCCATACACGCACAGTTTATCACGTGTGACGTCATGTCTGAGCGATAAACTGAGGAAACTGCGCAGTTTTGTGCAGGCCTGCAAAGCTTTCTACTTGTGCACCCATAAACTGCGCAGTTTCCTGAGTTGATTGCACAGTTTTGGCAGTTCTGCTTAAGCGTGTTGCCCACCTATTTCATAATAATGAATTGACCTTCTAGGCTTTATAGAGGCCTGCCATAATTTGCCCAAATTGTGGAACGTCTCTAGTACTTGGTATTCAAATTGCGTGAAAAAAGCGGCAGCCTGCAAATTTGATGATTGAAAAATTGAAACCGATGGAACCTGACAGTCAGTAGCGTATACAGGTGGGGGCGAGGGGGGCCACCCTTCGATCCACCTGTAGAAAAGAATTAAAGAAGGTTAACGATTCTAAAAGATTGGAATTCGATACACACTGCACGAAAAAACTGAGAGACTTAATAGCTACTCAGATATTTGGAGAGGGAAACTGAGCGTGTATGAGCCTATTATCTACCTATCTATTATGCTTGCGTAGTAACAAGGCTCCAGGATTCAGGAATGGCAATCCATTAGGACTGTGGAAAGTCCATTGCCCATCCCTCTGTGGAAGGGATAATATCAGTATTACTCCAATAAATATTTCCGGGACTAAGCTAGCTAGATTCGATATCTCGGTTTAATAGTTCCCTGCGATACGCTTTTAAATAAATACAGAATTATAATTAGATGTTTGAAAAGGATGCAATTTTCAACCTGCGCTCAAATAGACTGTACATTAGCCGTTCAAGATAGCAAATTTGCGAGATATGTTTGTGCGTAAGATTGGGCAAAATTGCACCCCCTGGAGTCGAAGGGGCCGACGCCCTAGGATAAGGGTAGTCCACCCTCCGCAAAAGCGTGGAGGTCCTGGTTCGACTCCAGGGAGTGCAATTTTGCCCGATCTTAATCACAAAAATATCTCGCAAATTTGCTATCAAAAATACAGAATTTTCTTAAAATTATTTTTTTAAGTTCTCGGAGACTCAGACGAGCCGCAGTTACTTCATCTACACGGGTGGCCGGTGAAGTAACTACGGCTCGTCTGAGTCTCCGAGAATAGATATCCTTCATCCCAGAATCAAGATAATTATATTTTTTAAGGTTCTGAATGCGACAGGGCATGTGTGAAATGAATTAAAGCGAATAATTTTTACTGTTTCTTTTTCTCTACTCATCACATCGAATATTCAACTAAAATGTCCTTCTAAAGTTTATTTTTTTAAAAGTATTTTATTAGAATAAAAAAAGGGCATGTTTTTAACCTTTTTTAGCTTCACCAGTGATTCAAAACGAAATCAAGTAGATTTTGTCAAATGTGAATAAAAAATTAAAATGTTATTATCGGTTTATATTTGATTCAATTACAAAAAATGAATAATTAAATGCTAATAAATTTGATAACATTTAATTAAAATGCATCTATATAAGTATATAAATATCATATTTTGTATATATATATATATTTTTTGTTTTTATTTTAGAGATATATACAAGATTATAATAAAATTGGAGGAAATATTTGAGTAGAAATTTTTTATGCCATCATCTTAATTATTACGAATATAGTATTGTGATTTTTTTATTTTTTATTTTTTTTTTACATATCACGAATTTTTCTTTTTTATTTTTTATTAAAATCACATGCGTTTTTTTTATATTTTCATCACTAAAAATAAATAAATAGATTTTCTAAGATTAATTCACCCTTATAATCATTTACATTTTTTATTATATTGTCCAAACCCCAAATTCTTAAAAAATCTATTTATTCAATATTGTAGTAATACATTGTAAAAATAATTTTTATTTTATTTTTTTTTTTTTTTGATTTTTTAAAATTTCTATTTTTTAGTTTTATTATTTTTATTTTATTATTTTTTTTTTCTTTCACTAAGTGATATTTTTTGTACAATTTTTATTTATTTTTTTTTTTTTTTAATTATATTGGCTGAAGATATAATATTTATTTGGTAGGAAAATTTTTTTATCACATAGACTCAAGAATTAAATCAACAATCTTTTTCATGCCTAATTCCTTTTTTATTTATTTATTTATTTTTTCATTAAAAATAAAATTAGCAGAAAAAAATATAGTCTTCCATCGATTGATAGATGATATTTTTGTGTGTAGGGCGAGGACTAATTATTTTTTTCTTAATTTAGTTAGACATTTTTAAAGTTGTTTTACTATTTATAAGTATATATAAACATGCACCATTTTTCTTATTATTATTACTATTATTATTAATATTTAATCCTTTTTGCCTTTTTTTTAATAATATTGTGTATTTATTTTTTTCAAAAATGTTTTAAAATAAACAAATCACAATAAATATCAATCGTGATATGCATTTAATTATTTTAAATATTAATAATAATAATAATGGTAATAATAAGATACACATAGAAAGATAAATGATAAAACTATTTAACAAAGAATATAAAAAAATAAATTTCGTTTCATTATTTATCTTTTACAATACTTATTATTTACTCAATAATTAGTTGTTTATTATTTTTTTTTTAATTCGCTGTTATTTGGCAACGCTTTTTTTATAATAACGATATTTTTAAGCTTATTATTTCTATTTTGTGAAAGGAGGAAGAAGGGATGGGGGAAATATATAATTGTTACTTTAACTAGTGATTAGAACGCAGATATTTTATAATTCAAAAACGATTAAATTTTGTTTATAAATATCTATAACATATATACATATATATATATTTTAATAGGTATATATATATATAGATATGTGCATACAACAATAATAACAATGATAAATTATTAAAGCATTAATATTATATTCATACTTGGCTCACTTCTTTAATCAGGTACCTTTCTTCTTTAATCTTTAATCGGGTATAAAAAAAAAAATAAATAAGAAAAATGGGGTGGATAGTAATCAGGATACTATCACTAAACTTACTTTTCGGGTTGATTATTTATCTTACTTTAGACCCTTTGATTATTTTTTCATCCTCATAATTTAGCATTGATGTTATTTGTTAATTTATATAAATATTCATGCGCTTGAATCTCAGACGGTCAATCATTTTGATCAAACGGTTCAGTCAATCAATTGAAGTGCTATTCAATCAAACCTTCAATCTTTTTATCAAAACAGTTGAGTTTTCGGCCCTGGAAGGACGCTTTGAACAGTGATGTCCAACACCGATTTGGCCTTCCTTGTATTGACGTTGGTTGCCGTTAATTATTATTATTGTTGGGGAATAAGGGCGCTTCAACTACCAAGGCTATGCGCGCCACTCTCTGATGGATACCCTTAGGTTGCCATTAAAGGGAAAAACAAAAAACGGAAACAACGGTGGTCCAAGGAAAGATACTACTTAAGAAATCGCTTCATTCGTCAGCATTTACTCATGTTCTGAACTTTGTAGGCTTTTTTCTCCAATTTCGTCTTCGTTTTGTATCTTTTTTTGGGAGAGCAGGGTTGCCCGGCGTGTGACTGACGTAATGATTGATCAAGCTGGGCCTAGACGATCAATCAATTCTATCAATCATCTTCAATGATTGGATGATTGGCTCAAGCGTCAAACAGGCTTCTAGAAGGTCAATCCTGCTTGATTCAATCTTTTGATCAAAATGATTGACCGTGTAGGGCCACCTTAAATTGCCTCACCTAATCGAAACAGTTTGAGAATGTTCAGTCCTTTTTCATTTATCTAAAATTGTCCCACTTTTCTTCCATTATTTGAGATTTTAAATCATATTCTAATAAAAAAAAATAAATAAAACAAAAATTAATTTTTTGAAACAAAAAAATATATTTCTTTTTTTAAAACTGATTAACAGGGATTATAATAATATAGTGAAAAAATAAAAGAACAAAATTATAATAAAAAAAAATCAACAAATATATAATGTATTTATATTAAAATAATCTATTTAAAAAATAATAATAAAAATATTAAAACTAATGAAATATATCTTAAAGATCAAATAATTTTAATTTTTAAAAAGCAAGTATAAAATGACACATAAATAATAAAAAAAAACTAAATTATAGGATTCATTTTATTTACTTATTCATTAAATTGAAATTCAAGTATTACTCTATTTTGGTCTAATTATTTTTGGTTAAAAAAATAAAATTACTTTAAAAAAAAAAAAAGGGAATTAATAATAAAGACTCTATTGTTGTAATACAAATACATAAAAAAAATATATAAAAATATATGTTTATATAAAAATTGTTTATATTGAAATTATTTAATTACAAATATAAACAACAATTAATGTAATATCAAAACAATAATAAACAATAGAGTCTTAAAATCATTCTTTGGTTTTAGAAGTATATATATATTAATATTTAGAATCCAACAATATAAATAAAAATAATTTAATAGATGCTAAAATATTTATAAATAGTGTAAATAAATTTTTTAACCTAATTAGATCCAACACCAAAATTTGGTTTGAATAAAAAAAAAATATTTTTGAATAATTAGGAGAAATATAAAAAAATTATTTTTAAAACGATACGAGAAAAAAAAATTCCTAGAAAAAATTATAAAAAGTATAAAAATTTAAATTAAAAAGATTAAAAAAAATAATAATATAATAATAATAAAGAATATTAATACCTTTAGATTTTATTTTATACAATTTTTAAAATTAATTAAAATCCGAATTTTAAGTACAAAATATTAAAAAGATTTCCCCGATTTTTTTTTTGAGTTTCTCTTCCTATTTACTTTCCTTTTTTTTTTATTATTTTAATGAGGTGGAGCTAATTAAAAAAAGACTAGAATAATTTTACTTTTATTTACAATTTTTTTTTTTTTTTTTTTTGGTGTGTTCTTTTATGAAAAAGGAAAAATAGGCGGATCGGGGGGGGTTGAATTTTCTAGGAGCACCTTGTTTTAGTTATTTTATCTAGTAGTTATTTTTAAATTGAAAAAATATATAAATTTATTTTTTTATTTTTTTTTCTATTTATTTTTCAATTAGTTTGCAACCAACAGATGTTGATAAGGGCTTGGAGGGTAAGGAGTAGTCACGGTACCCAATCCAAAATTATTTAATCCATCCAACAACGGTTGCTGTTTTCCTGGATTATTGTTATTGATGTTATTCTCCGCAGATGTATTGTTATTATTTCCAGTCGAGTTATTAGTTGAAGTTGTAGTAGATGCGGTTGTTGAAGCGCTTGTTGAGGCTGATGTTGTAGCAGTATTGTTGTTGTTATTATTATTGTTATTATTATAAACAACTGCATAGGACGGTGGGGGATGCCCTCCTGTGACTTCTAAATATGAGCAAAATTTATTGTTGCTTGATGGTGTTGTTGTTGCAGATGTTGAGGTGGTTGGATAGAGATCTGGTGGAAGATAAGCAGCTGCAGCTGCCGCTGCTGCGGCGGCGGCCGCGGCCGCAGCAGCTGTATCTAAAAACGCTCGAGGTCCTTGAGCGGATTGCGGAGGTGCTTGAGTTGTATATTGTCCAGGAAATGTCGGCTGAAAATAATATCCACCTGTTGGTTGCTGTTGTTGAGGTTGTGGCGGTGGCGGTTGTTGATCGTTGGTGACAGCGACCGCCGCTGCAGCGGCCACTGCTTGAACTGCTGCAGCTTGAGCGGCTGCAGCTGCTGCCGCGGCTGCTGCTGAAGAATTGGATGATGTTGGCGGCGGTGGCGGTTGTGAAGTTGGACCATTGTTGTTCATATTGTTGTTAGGACCGCTGGATGGACTCAATGATCGCCCAGAGGGACTATGTTGACTTCCATTAGCATTAATGTGATGGTGGTGATGAATTTGTTGTTGGATTGCACGTTGTTTTATGTAATTGGAGAATTCGGTTGGAGACATTCTGAAATAAATACAATATAATTAGATATATACTATTTATAATAACAATTAGTATAGCTGGAATATCAGTTTATGAACCAAAATTTAAAAAAAGTGTATTTCTTTATATTTGCTAGTTCTTTAGATAAAATCGATGAACACATTTGCACCAAAACATCCTAGATCTTAAGCTCGCCTTGAGCCTTCCATAACCTAAAATGGCATTTTTCCTATTCAACTATTTATATATAGAATATATATTTTTTTTTGAAATAAATATATCTTATTGTTATTATTTATGCGATGACCCAGGCAGTCCAATGATTTTATCTTAAGACCCATTTGGATACCAGACGGCTTAAATAGAAATGCCTGAACCCACAATTTATATATTAATCACAACGGTTATCGTCTAAAGTCTTAAATGGCCTGAGTTGCCGAAAAGACTGTGGGAATGTGTGTGGAGTGTGAGTGTGAATGAGAAAAAGTGTGAATGTTAAAAAAAAAAAAAAAAAATCTAATATGTGTTAGTGCAAATGGACATAAAAGAAAGTAAAATTTGTAAATAATTAAAATTTATAATTAAATAATAAAATAAATGAATTTTATAACTGTATTATTCAAAGGATGTTAATTATTAATTATAGGATGTTCAATTTTTAGAATATGATCAATTAACGAGAGGTATTTTTATTTTCAAGTTTGGCAACGCTTATTACAACATTGTTAAAATCAAATTAACAAAGGTCAAAAAATAAGAATATAAAAATATTTTGGAAAAAGTTTGAAAATATCATCTCCATTGTGAAATGCAATTTTTAAAGAAGGTACACCATACAGTATTTATTTATAGAATTTAAAAATATTTTTCATATCTTCAATAAATTAATTTTGTGTAAACATTTAAAAAACAAATGAATGTCCCTCACAATATTTGTCTTTAAAACACAACATTCAGGGGAAATTTTTCTTACTCGAACATGATCCAAAAAGAGCATTTTAAATTCATTTTCCAAATAGATCCATCTATTCATTTACTAGCTTAGCTGACTTAATTTTGAAGAGGCACAACTCAAATACCTCCAAATACTACGTCCAATTGAGGAAAAACTCGTTAAAAAAAGAAAATTTGAGTTTTGTTCCAATAGTAACTTAATTTACAATAAATTATTGACAAAAACCCGGCAACGGAGGCCATTTAGACCCCGTCTCTATTTATTTCAACTTATTGGTAGCCAATTAAAATGAAATAAATTGTCCCATGAGACGGGATGCGAACCCGCGACCCCTGATATAGAAGGGCATCACGCTAACCCTTTCGCCAAGGCCCGAGGGCTCACCCAATATATAATATCACAAATGTTCATTATGCTGCTGAAATTACTTGTTTAATAAGGGGATAAAAAAAAACTGAATTGCTTTTATGTGCCAAGGGAAAAAAAAGTTACATATACCCGTATTTATAGTCATTGCTTGAGGAACAAGGAATCCTTATGCCTATATAAATGTCTAGATATAAGGATTCCTTCTTTCTCAAGGAACGACTATCAATACGGGTATTAGAACTTTAGATTGTTGCAATAAATAAAAAAACTTGAAATTTAGTTTCATTAAATAAGCGAATTATCAATTTAAATAAGAAACGCATTATCTTTAAAATTTAGGCAAGAATCTGAACCAACTTTTGGGACCAGAAAGTTAAGCAATAGGCTATAAATTAATTTGTTATTTGAGGCCTTGTAATAGTACGCTAAGTGAAAGAATGTCATTCATTACCTGTTTGCCCGTTTGCTACTCGTTTTCAATTTGGTGCTTCCGAATTTGGTCTGCGCGAACGTGGCAGTTGTAAAGGTCAACGGTGCAGTAGATCTCGGTATGAAGGCTGCGGCAACAGGACTTGGAGAGCCTTTGTAAGGTGGTGTAGGTGGCGATGATCCTGCAGGATTATTCGCTGCTCCGTTGGGATGTAACGCAACCACAGCATTTGGAGGAACCCGGCAATTCGATTGGGCGGCAGCTGCAGCTGCTGCGGCTGCGGCCGCTGCAGCAGCAGCATTCACCAAAACACAAGCCGATGCTCCTGGGTATGGAGAACCAGATTTTGGAGATAAAGTCAGATTCCCCAGTGATGAACCCACTGCCTCAATTGGACGAAAACATTGCGCTTCAGGGTTGAAGGTTTTGGTCACCTCTCGATCAGCAGTGGTATCGTCGTGGGGATCAGCAGCTTCAGAATATAATACTTTTACTGCTCCTTTTTCACCAATGCGGTAACTGACCTCACCGGGATCAACCCAAACCGCAAGTTCTCCAGGCAAATTCTCCAAAACGTCTTGAATAGGAACTCCACTTTCCCGGGCTGCGCGTTCCAAAACCGGGTCAATTGGGTCACCTGTTTTCAAACATCGGAAAGCTGAACCGCGAAATGGTTTTTCAGGATACCAATGACCTTGGAATTTATCTTTTAATGCCTTTTCAAGTTCTTCACCGAAGATATTGACTCGGCGTCGTGGCAATTTGTTGTATAAGTAGGAAATGACGAAATTAAGAGCGACTTGCACTTCGATGTGCATTTTGATCCAACAATCATCCAACTGAAACAGAAAAAAAAATTAATATTAATGATTGCTTAAATTTTTCAAGTCTTTAGATCTTTTTATTTTAATTTTAGTCTATTTTCTGGAACTCATTGTTTTTGTTTTTCCTTAATATACATTTTTTTGCCTTCATTAAAGTTTTCTATGTTTTCAATAAACATTTCATATATGAAGAAAGGAGTAAATTTTCATATTTAAATAAATGCCATTAGAGCTATCAATGAGCCATTGAGATAAATTTATTTATTTTTTTCATGTCTTTTTACCTTCTCTTACTCATATATGTGTTAATATATAGAAAGTATTGGATTCATGTCAGAAATTCCATGTCGAGATTTTGATGTATATACATGTTTTGAGGTCCCCTGATTCCAAAAAAGTGGTTTTCGCGACATGGTCTGTCTGTGTGTGTCTGTGAACAAGATATCTCAAGGCAGAAAAGAGCTAGGAGGTTGAAATTTTATATTTAAGTTAGGCACCCCCCTGAGACGTGACACGAAGCTTTTGAACAAAATCGGCCAAAGAATACTAGTACTTTACTGATGTACTTTTTCAGTTTTTTTCGATTTTCTCTAAATTCGCTCAAACGATTTGGGTTAAAATTCAAAAATCAATTCTTTTTTAGATCCTCTTTAAATTGTATGTTCTCATTTTTCCATTCAAATCTTATGAAGACCACTTTACTCTTGTACTTCACAGGAAAGATAGGAGAAATGTTGCCATGGTAACTAAATATAAATATTTTCCCATATTTATGAATTTTACATCTTAAATTCAAATGTGCCGTACTCTGGGAAACAATATATCTAGACACAAGCACAGAACACAAGAAAGTTGTGTGCTATACGACCAGTCACACGAGATCTTTTATTTTTTGGCCTTGGAGGCTATTTAAACTCGGTCTATATTTATTTAAATTAATTGGTAACAATATTATTTAAATAATAAATATTATTTATCTATTTGGGAAATATAATTTTATTAAATTAAAAACAAAGAATTTTCTTGCGAAATTATTTATTATACTCTTTGTCAACTCAAGTGCACAAGTGTATTCGTGTCTGTTGTGTATGATTCCAAACAGGACAAGGACATTCCTTTATTTCGGAGGTGAATAATAATTTTTTTACAATTGCCCTAAAAAATTTTAATTCTTTTATATTTATATTTAATTATTTATGTAAAAAGAACAGCAAGGGAAAAAAAAGTTTGGTTATGTCATATATTGACGTTTGAATAGGTAAATTTTCAAATATATAATAAATTTTTGGCATAATAAGGAATTATATATACTTATCATATATGATCTATGATGTAATGTTTAAAAAACAAATAATCAATACTCGTTAACTCAAACAGCCGACAAATTAGCGGATCCTTTCGGCGGTACCTACATTTTCGGACTGTTAAGTTAATAAATAATAATAATAATAATATAATTCCAGTATTTATTAATTTAAATACCCGAAAAAAAGTAAAGGTGTCCGGATCCACCGATTTGTACTCGATGTGCCCTTACCACTAGACCACAGCACGGCATTCACTCAGAAAGCAATCCGTGGTTCAACTCCCAGCGGTACACCCTTACTTTTTTCGAGAATTTGAATTAATAAATAATTGGAATTATATAAATATCTCTCTCTCACCTTCGGTAATCGAAAGTTGAATACTGTACTTGTCACACCAGATTTTTGTGTCGACATATATTTAGTTTCCGACAATATGGTACATTTGAATTCAAGGTGGAAAATTTATAAACATGGGATCAAGGGCGGATACAAAAAAAAGGGGGGGTAAATAGGGTATTTACCCCCCCCCCCTCGAGATTTGAAAAAAATATCTTTTTTTGGCAATTAAATCCTCTCCTCTGGATCCGCTCTTGCATTGGATAATAGATATTTATATTTTTTACGTTGGCAATCATTTCTCCTATCTTTCCTATGAAGTACAAGAGTAAAGTGTGCTTCAAAAGATTTCAAGGGCAAAATGAGAATACAGTATACTGTACATTTTAAGGAGCATCTAAAAAATAATTGATTTATGAATTTTAGTCAAAATCCTTGGAGCGAATTTTGAGAAAATCGAAAAAAACTGAAAAAATGCATCAGTAAAGTACTAGTACTTTTTGGCCGATTTTGTTCAAAAGCTTCGTGTCACTTGCCAGGGGGATACCTAACTTAAATATAATATTTCAACCTTCTAGCTCTTTTCGCTCTTGAGATATTTTGTTCACAGACAGACCATGTTGCGAAAACCACTTTTTTGGACTCAGGGGTTTATCAAAACGTGTATCTATCAAAATCTCGACATCGAATTTTTGACATGAAAACAATACTTTCTCTATTTATATATTCATATATAGGTAAGAGAAAGTAAAAGGACTTCATTTACCCTTTCTTTGTTCTGAAGATGGGTGGCGTATAGGCCACAAACTCTTGACATATTTTATTTTTAAAGATTTTTGGGCCGATTTCAAATAGGTTACTTTGTATTTTAATAATAATGAAGCTCCATAATTTAGAAATTTAGAATGGATTATTTTAGTTTGACATCTCTTTAAATACAAATCGAGGGGAAGAATTTTATTCTGACAGTATATATATGTATTAAATTAAAGGAAACCTGACGAAGCCTCTTGGATAATCAATAAAATGATAAGATAAAGGAAAACATATGGCGTGGTATTCATTTAATTAATTTGAGAAAGAAATTCCTTTAAAAAAGGGTAAAAGAAAGTTGTGTTCTGTGCTTGTCACACCAGATTTTTTTCTGTCGACATACATACATGTATTTTTTTTTTTTAATTATAAAAAACCTCACACTTTTCCCACTCACACTCACACACACTTTCACACAGTCTTCTCGGCAACTCAGGCCATATAAGACTTAAACGATACCCTTATTTATTAATTATATATACTTGGGGTCCAGTCTTTATTCAACCCATTTAGTATCCAAATGGTTTAAATAAAATCATCGGACTGCCTGGGATCCGAACCCGCGACCCATGGTATACATGGCCAGCACGCTGACCCCTACAGTAAGCCCGAGGGTTATATATACATGTATTATAATTCAAGATGTAACAAAATTTTTTTTTTTATAAAAAAACATTCACACTGTCTCTTCGGCAACTCAGGCCATACAAGACATTTACGATAACCGTTGATTTTAATATACATATATGGGGTCCAGGCATTCTTATTTTTTTAAGCCATTTGGTATCCAATTGGCTTAAATAAAATCATCGGACTGCCTGGGGTCCGAACCCGCGACGTTTGGAATACGAGGTTAGCACGCTAACCTCTACACCAAGCCCCGAGGGCGTAATAAAATCTATACACATGGGAATATACTGGTATTTATATTTTGTTACCATGGCAACCATTTCTCTTATCTTTCCTATGAAGTACAAGAGTAAAGTGTGCTTCAAAACATTTCAATGGCAAAATGAGAATATACATTTTAAGGAGCATCTAAAAAATAAATCATTTTTGAATTTTAATCAAAAAATCGTTGGAGCGAATTCTGAGAGAATCGAAAAAACTGAAAAAAATGCATCAGTAAAGTACTAGTACTCTTTGGCCGATTTTGTTCAAAAGCTACGTGCCACGTGCCAGGGGGCGCCTAACTTAAGAATACAATTTCAACCTCGTAGCTCTTTTCCTTCTTGAGATATTTTATTCACCGACAGACACACGGACAGACCAAGTAGCAAAAACCACTTTTTTGGACTCAAGTCGTGACAAATCTCGACATCGGATTTTTGACATGAATCCAATACTTTATACATATATAGGAAAGAGAAAGTGAATTGGTCATATTTTAAAATCAAACCAACCTACATAGATTTAAATAAAATTTAAGTAATCATTTAATTAAATCATTTAGGGCAGAGGTTAGTGAGTCTGGCCCGATCACTTTTGTCTAAATTTGTAGTTACGTTCGTTCGATATCGTTCTTTTGTTTGTAAAGTGACGAGTGATATGAATGAATTATTATCAAACTTTGAACTCTTAATGATTCAACCAATCGACACATCTCAAAGGATAAGGGGGCTCTGAGTTGGCTTAATTTTTATCGCACTTGCATAGTATATCATTATAAAAAGATAAATATAAATGGTCAGCGTGTGCATTTGAATGAAAAGGGGAATGTTAAACGACTGGGAAAATTTAATCTTAATTCTCAATGTCAGTTCGAGAATTTAAACACTTTATATTAATTTTTAATCAATGATATAATATTAAAAGAGTAGATACCATCGGAGCCGCTATTTGCCAGGAGAGACTTGGGCCTTGAGTTTAGACAACCAAATCGCACTTTTAAAAATAAATAAATCATCGTTTTTAAATAATATCAGTACTCACTGCTGTTTTTGCTTTTCTTTAATTGTACGAAAAAATTGTCCGATACTTCAATGGTATCGTTTCATCCCTACTCCCGACAGCTAAGCGTTTTGGTTACCTAACTCAAGGCCCAAATCCCTTTTTCCCATAGACCCGTGGTTCAGAGATAAAGCATTAGCTTCTTGTCCTAAGGGTTCGAGGGTTTGCATTCAGTCCCTTTATTTTAATTGAATTGACTGACTACCAATCAAATTAATAAAAAGGGTCGGGACTAAATGCTCTTAGATGCCTAAAAATAACAAATTAAATAAAAAGGCTCTTCTCTGGTGGTAAATATTTAGGCTGACTTGTATCCCGAAAAACTTTGGGAATGGGGCCGATTTCGGCTAAAAGGAGTATTAATGTAGAATGGGTATATCATGTGTTGGTCCATGAAGTAATTATGAAAAACATATAACCAAGTATTTATTAATTTAAATAAGCGAAAAATGTAGGTACCACCGGGAGTATTAAATATGATAGATCACTAAATTTCAGTCTACTAGACTAACACCCTTGGGAGGATATCTCAAAACGTCCATCTAGATCGCCCCTCAGCCAGTGGCAGATCCAGAGGAGTTTTACGGAGGAATGGGGGGTAATCTGGTGTGACTGTCGCACAGCACAACTTTGTCTTACCTTCGGTAATTGAAAATGTCCTGTGCTTGTCACATCAGATTTTTTGTGTCGACATATCAGTAGTTTCCGCCGATATATTAGAATTCAAGATGTAAACATCCCGCTTTTCTGTAGCCGAGATGTTAGAGTTGTTGACAAAGGTCAATAATGATAGTCTAAAGACCAGGGCAGTCAGATGAATATTTATTTAGATCGTTTGGATACCAAATGATATACATAAATGTGCCTGGACTATCCTAATATACCGTATATAAATAATTTTGTTACTTTAAAGTCTATAAGGCCTAAGATGCCGAAAAGACTATCAGGTATAGATTGAAATAAATAGGGACAGAGTCTAAATGGCCTCAGATGGCGAAAAAGACCATATATAAATTAAAAAACAAAAAACAAACCCTAATGGTCTCATTAGCCGAAAATGCAAAATTAAAAAAAAAAGCATACCATATTAAAAAATTTGAAAAAAAGTCGGTCATAAAGTCGTTTTTTTTTTTTTTTCAAAAAAAAGTCTCTGAGAGGCAAAAAAGTCGTTTTTGAAAATCTCCAAAAACGTTTCTTTTTGTGAGATCAGTGGAGATATCTAAGAAAATCTGGAAAAGTCTCAAAATTGACAAAAGTCAAAATACTTTTTTTCCGCTCTATGATTAAAACGGGAAGCCAACTCAATCACTCCCATGACAGATACGCAGGCCCAGAACCGTAGCCAGAAAATGTTTTCAAGGAGCGAGGGGAGGGTGGGGGGCTCAGGTGATCCCAATTTTAACATCAAGTTTCTCTCTATGTATTCCTCTTTATTTGTAGCTTTTTGAAATTCCAGGTGGGGGAGGAGGAGGGGGGAGGCGCTTTGAAGCCTCATATCTCTCTGTGCAAGCCCGAGGTTCAAACTCCACCCCTCCCCCTTCCAAAATAAAAAAAATATAATAGAGTGAGAGAGAAAAGAAATATCGTTTCAAAATGTTAAATGTTTTTACGAATTATAAAATATATCTTTTATATAAGTGGGAGGGAGGGGGGAGGGGGGAGGGGGAGGAGAAGAAAAGAGCATTATAATCATCCAACACCTCCCATCTCGAAAAAGTTCTCCTTGCTCAGAAATGACCACAATGTACCAGTTCTGACACTAATGATTGAGAGAGAAAGATATAAAAGAGAGAGAGAGAGTAGATAGTACTAAAATAAATGTAGATCTCCCCTAATTTTTATAGGCATCATTATTATATAATTTGACCGTTTTATTGTTATATATATTTTTTTTTAACCTATTAACAAATTAGAAACTAACTAAACGCTTGAATAGTTTTCAATACATTCCTATTTTTGAGAAATGCGCTCGTTCTAAGACATATCAATAAGATCTTCAAATTTTTCTGGTCCATTGCTCGGCTATTTAAACTAACAAGAGTTCAAACAGATTTTGTGATTATTGGTTTTATAAATTAACGCTATTGAATTCCAGCCTTGACAACAATATTCTAATATTCCTATAAATTTATTTACTTGTTAGTTTAATTTCCTATGACGAATTCAGGGTTCAAAGACAGGGTTACTCCAACTTCCCCCTCCAACAAGAATTTGAAAAATATACTACTAATTAAAATTAAACTACTTGTATAAGGTAATCAGTATAAAAGGTACACTGTTAAAAATTTTGAAGGGATATTCATAAACTGTATATGAAGTCTGTTTATGAAATTTACATTTGGTAATATGAAAAATGTGGTGTGTTCGTTCCACAGCACACAACTTTCGATTACCGAAGGTAATGCTTGTCACACCATAGCAACCATTTCTCCTATCTTTCCTATGAAGTACAAGAGTAAAGTAGCCTTCAGAATATTTCAATGGCAAAGTGAGAATATACATTTTAAAGAGCATCTAAAAAAAAATTGATTTTTAAATTTTAATCAAAATCGCTGGAGCGAATCGAAAAATACTGGAAAAAGTGCAACAATAAAGTACTAGTAATTTTTAACCGATTTTATTCACAAGCTTCGTGTCACGTCTCAGGGGGTGGGGGGGGGGTGCCTAACATAAATATAAAATTTCAATGTCCTAGCTCTTTTCGTTCTTGAGATATTTTGTTCCCAGACACACACACACACCAGACAGCGAAAACCACTTTTTTGGATTCAGGGGTTCTCAAAACGTGTATATCCATCAAAATCTCGACATCGAATTTTTGACATGAATCCAATACTTTCTCTATATATTAACATATACAGAGGTAAGAGAAAGTAAAAAGTCCATATACTAAAAAATGAACTTTCATAAACACAATGTCAAGAATATCATACTATTTAAGCTACTTAATTTGATTCATATTTTTTTACTTAATTTTATTTCACAAACCGGGTATATCAAAGTTCAAGCACGAAAGTATATAGGCCTATTATAAAACGATTGAAAATTCATATTTTTTTTTCCACATGTATATACTGCAGTATATACAGAGGATGCAGTTTCACTCACCAAAACACTATCAAAATCAAAATCACAGTATAAATGAAATAACACCTGGGGTCCCCAAACAAAATTGAAGATGGAACAATTCGTCCTACTAAAAAGTGGCTTTAATTTTTGGCTGCCATATAACAGTTCTCATATGGTCTAACTCGTTACTATATGGTGAAATTCTTACTTGGGATTATATTAGAGTGGGGGAGATCCTGTCAACTTATTAATTAAAATGAATAATACCAAAACTGTTAAATATAAAAGCATTCTTGTTCCTTTAAACTAGTCATCCCATCCTACTAGGCTCGGAGCCAAGAGCTAAGTTAAAGAGATTTTGATCTTTTTCTTTATCAACACCTATTTCTTTACGGGTCTTCTTCCCTGATGCAAATATATCAGTAACAAAAACATTTTTTTATTAATAGTCATAGCCACTATCAATATTTTTTTTTCTTATAACTCACCTATCTATATATTTAAATAATAAATACCTTCAAGCTGAGATTTTATTGATTTTGAATAAATATGAACTCTAATTCAGAAAAAGATGTAATTTTATCGTGTTATCAAATAATAAAAATATTTTATATTCATAATGGAAAAATACAACAAAAACGAATGCGTCAATCTCTTAATAGTATTCTAATCTAATAAAGAAACAAATGTGACGTGTCCCATATAATATTAGGAAAATGTAGTTTTAATATTTAATGTTTACCTTTAAGTATTGGTTAAAGAGAGGTGGAAAAAATGATCCTTGATGACGCAACGAAAAAACGACGTGTCTATGGTGTATTTTAAAAAAAAAAAAATGTTCAGTATATTTAGTGCACGAAAAATGGATTTGAACGATTGGAATGAGAGTTGAAGAGAGACTGACTGACATATAATAATCACATGATAGTCTCGCGGATCCCTCAAGGTCCCCTCTTGGTCCCCCCCACTCCTTGAATTCGCCGCGTCATAGTCTCAACTGTTCAAATTGTCATAACTATTCTATAAATTGGCCTTTAAAGTTGGATATTTGAATGTTATATCATCAAAAGAGGGAGAAAAAATAATAATACACAAAAGTTTCGCAAGACCAGAAATCATAATATTTTAACAAAATGAAGATGGAATTAATTAAACAAGGAAATTGCAATATCGCAATGACGTTTCAATTCCGTTTTTTTTTCCTTAACGTAAATAAATAAATAAATAAAAAAGTAAAAGTGTGAAATAATAATTTATTTGTTCTGCTGGTACATCAATTTGTATCAATTGATTAATTTTATTATTTCCACAATGATAATTTTATTTTATTCGTAGTGAAATCGATTCAAATCAATTATTTATGATTGTTTTAATAAAATGTAATTTTTTAGAGCTATAATTTAAACATTAATTAATTTTTTTTTTGTGTCTCTTGCTACTGGAGATATTTGTGTAATTAGGTTTATATTTCATTATCAATTCATGGTTAAAATATTAAGCGTTGTTAATGAAAGAGAAGGTGATGCAATGTGAAAAATGAATTTTTTACATTGCATCCTTTAACCTGGGGAACCATATGGTAGAAATTTACATTTCGCTAGTCATTTCAATTTTGAATAGTAAAAACTGGAAATTTACTATTTGGACAGATAGAAGAATTTTTTAACAGGATTTATTGGCTGAGAACTGTTTTTAATTTCTCATGTTTTGAGGTCCTTTGAGATCAAAAAAGAGGTTTTCGCAAAACATAGTCTGTCTGTCTGCCTATGTGTGTGTTCAATTTTAAGCATGAGGTTGAAATTTTTAATTTAAGTAAGTTAGCCTACCCCCCTGAGACGTGACATGAAGTTTTTGAACAAAATTGGCCGAAAAGTACTAGAGTACTTTACTGATGTTGTTTTACAGTTTTTTTCGATTTTCTCAAAATCCGCTCCAACAATTTTGATTAAAATTCATAAATCAATTATTTTTTACATGCTCTTTAAAATGAATATTCTCATTTTTGCCCTTGAGATCTTATGAAATCTTATGAAGACCTCTTTACTCTTGTACTTCAGGAAAGATAGGAGAAGGTTGCCATGGTAACAAAATATAAATATAATTCCATTTTTCCTCATGTTTATAAATTTTACATCTTGAATTCAAATGTACCGTACTGTCGGAAACTAAATATGTGTTGACACAAAAAATCTGGTGGAACAAGTACAAAACAACTTCTTTCTTACCAAGGTAAGAGAAAGTTGTGTGCTGTGTGATCAAATTTTTTGGAAAGATTTCATTTTCGGTGACCATCACATCGACCAATAAATCTCGATAAAATATATACAGTAGAACTCGCTTAGCGAGTACCTCTCATAACGAGTAATTTGCATAACAAGCAAAACAAATTGTAAAAGAATGACTTGCTTAACGAGCGACGTTTCGCATAACGAGAGGCGAGAAGAGAGGGAAGTCCTGAATTGTGGGCATGTTACATCAATCTATGTCATGGAGGGGGGAATGTTATTGTTTCCCATAACGAGCGTTTCGCTTTACGAATATGATTCCGGAACGAATTATGCGAGGATCCATTTTGTATTATATTTTGAATAAAGTTTAAAACATAACGTTTCGATCCCTCATTCTGTGAACTTCATCCATGAAGATTCTTACGTTTACACCTCTAGACGTAAGACCCATTATGATTTTATCTGAAGAAGACCAGAGAATGAGTGGTCGAAACGTTGTATCGTAAACCAAAGTTTACCCAAAATGATGAGTTTTTCATTAATAACAAGCTGTGAAAGCTTCAACCCAAAAGAAAATGAATATTAAACCTTCTTCTACCTGTACAAACATTCAATCTAGAGTAAACTTCCAGCTTACTGTTCCTGCCTTTTTTCAAACAACTATTTCCAATTCATTATATCTATGTTAAAACTGACCCTCGCCCCCCCCCCAACTCTCAGCGCATATTATGTGTAATTTGTAAGCAATTATCATAACTCTAAATTTAAAATTTTACTTTAGTGATTTAATTTTAAAATTGAAATTACAAGTTGTTGGACTTGGAAGTCTTTTGTTTACAAAATTTTGGAAAAAAAAACTTGAGAAGATTCGATAATTGAAAAGAAATATACAAGAGAAGAATTTTATCAAATAATCAAGTCCTTAACCTTTTTTTTTTTACTTTTAAAAGATACAGTAGTTTTTTAAATTTATTTCTTCATTACTTTCGATTATCTAAACGGACATCCTCAGGACAAGGTTAAAAAAAAAACAAGAATTAAAAATAAATTTGAAGTGACTGTGTGCGTCTGTGTGTGTTGAAACGTGACCAGTGCATGTCGCAGCAGGAGTAATAGCGTAATTTTACTACCGGCTCGAGGGGGACCGGGACCAGGGGGGGACCATCGATTGCTCCTCGACTGCTGGTCTGCTGGTGGGTGACCCACTTTCCAAGACCCCTCTGGGGTGCTACCATCGATCCCTTTTTACTCTTCCAGCTTTTGCCTTGCTGGGTTCCGGGGGTTCACTCCCCCTCACTCTCTCTCTCTCTCTCTCAGAACCCAGCCAAAATACAGTCGACCAAAAAATTAATTTCCCCTGATATGAATTAGCCTATCTTATAAATTTTAAAATAATATCGGCAATAATATTATTTTATTATTAAGGTTATCCCCAAAATCTCAAAATTTTTCATTCAATGACAAACCGGATTAAAATTCGGCATCGGAGGCCATTTAGACCCCGCCCCTATTTATTCCAATTGATTAGTATCCAATTCAATTGAAATAAATTTTGTCCCCTGGGACGGAATGCGAACTCTTGGTACTCTTGGTACAAATGGCCAGCACGCTAACCACTACACCACGACCCGAGGGCAAAAAATCAAGTTTATTTTCTATAATGATTCATTTATGTTTATGCAAAAATAAAAACAAATTAAATAGAACAAAACTATAAAAATTTTATTTGGTGATGGTTGTTGCCTCGAAGCTAAATGCTAACCTTGGTCATATTAATATTTTACATTTTTCATTATATTTTTATTATAATTCCCTTTTAATTTCGACATATCGATTGTTTACTTTACCCTTGAAATAGAAAAACTTAAAGGGTAGCTGGGAAAAATGAATAAATTTCTTCGTCGTCAGTATTGTATTTAATTTTCCATACATCATCAAGGTTTTATAAAAGTCAACTCTCTTTTCCCCTACAATTTCCCCTTTGTAAGCATCCTCGGTCGTAATATATAAATAAAATGACAAACAGACAATCTCAAGGAAACTATATATTATCAACAATTAACAGGGTTTAACTATATAAATATTCTTTTTTTTACGTATTGAATAAACATCACGTGATTGTGGATTATTTCGGTTACATTAATTTGGCACTCTGACTCTTTAATTGTTGACAAAGTGATTTATTGCATGCTTCGTTAACCTATTTTCAGTTCATTATTATTATCATATTCAACAATCAATTGTTTGTTGCGTAAAACTATTCTCAGTTCAAAATTATTATTATATTCAACAATCAATCGTTTGTTGTGGAAACTTATTTTCAGTTCATTATTATTACATTCAACAATCATTCGTTTGTTGCGTATTTATATTATTATATAATAAAGCAAGCAAAATGGCCTTGAAGAAAAAAAAATTTCAACCAATTTGTATTTAGGTTAATAAATTTATTTTAATAAATATTTCTTTTCAAGGACTGTGACAGAGATAATTCAAGATAACTTTGTTTATCATTCAAACACACACATTCACATACATATACGCATGGAAAAACAGTATTTAGGTTATTAATTAAAGAAGAGGCATTCAAATTATACATCTAAAATAGAGCTCTATTTTTAAAAGGAAGATCTTTCTCATCTGTTTTCAAGAGATGATTTAAAAAAAAATGCTTAAACACCAAAAACAATTCTCTCTCTCTCTCTGTATTCTAAAATAAAACAGTGCATTTCGGTTTTAGTATGAGTGAGTGAGTGAGTGAGTGTGAGTGTGTTATGCAAATAGCGAAGACGACGACGCAACATCGAGAGAGAGAGAGAGGGGGGGAGAGAAAGAGATTTTTTCCAAGTTATATAAGAAATTTTATTTTAAAGCTTACCTTAATATTCTGGTGAAGAATTTTTCTTCTTTAAAAATTAAATTACTATTTATATTATTAAATTATTATTTGTATAAAAGTATAAAAATACAAAAAATTCGCGCACAACGATTAAATGATGTCTTTATTTTTTGGTGTCACTCTGCGTGTGATGTATTTTGTGTAGTAAAAAAATAAAAAAAGAAAATGAATTAATTACCAGGCGACAACTTTTGACTGAGTTTGGTGCTATTTATTAATTTTTATTTTTTTTAGTTTTGTAGGACTAGAAGACTTGTGTGTATTATGTTTTTGTGATGTATTAGTATGTATGTATATGTGTATGTGTGTGTGTGTGTGTGTGGGTGGAGGCTCAGTCTAATGGTTGTTTGTGATGTGAGTCTCAGTCGCCAGCAGTCGCGCAAGTGGCAAGTGCCTGGCAGCCTCGCCTTGCTGCCTGCTCCTCTAATAGCAATGGCTGCCTGCCATCGGCTGACGTCACATACTGACGTCACTATTCCCCCTGGTCGCCTTGGCAACGCCGCAACTGCCTCAACAACGTTGCCGTTTCCCCCCCTCTTTACCACCAATCATCAGCACCATCATCACCATCATCCTCCACCATTCATTCATTCATCACATGATCAATGTATATAATCAAAATTTAAGGGAAAAATTTCTTAATTTTTTTGTATTCATTGGGTCCTTATCTGCATTTCCATTCACTACCCAAGAGTATTTTATTGGCAGTAAATAGAATAAGCATCAGCCAATTAGCCCAAAAGTAGATTGCTAAAATATCCCATTAATTTGTAGATTTAAGATATTGGGGTTGACCGACAATCTTCCTCTCAATCATTAGTGTCAGAAATGACATTTTGTGGTTATTCTTGGGAATAGTATTGAGGTTTGTTCCCGATTCCTTCCTTCCTCAGGAGGAGCCATCACTGATAGTTGAACATTTTTGCGCCCTCGGGCTTGGTGTAGGGCTTAGCGTGCTAACCTTCAATACGAAGGGTCGCGGGTTCGGATCCCAGGCAGTCCGATGATTTTATTTAGCCATTTGGATACCAAATGGCTTAAAGAAAAAGCCTGGGCCCCAAATAGATATATCAATCAACGGTTAACGTAAAAATCTTATATGGCCTAAGTTGACGAAAAGACTGTGTGTACTTGTGTGTGAGTGTGAAGGGGAAAAAGTGTGAGTGTTTGAAAAAAAGGGCAAAGAAATTTTGGAATTAACTATGATTAAAAATATTCAAAGTTACGATAAATTTCTATTTTATTCTTGAATCGCAAATAGACAGCAATCTTAAAAAAAAATTTGAAATTTTTAACCCCTTATGCTTTCTAAAAAAATTTTCAATATTCAATAAACGCAAAGATTTGATGGAATTATAAAGCCCAGTAGCGTATCCAGGCGGGGGCGAAGGGGAGCGCTCGCCCCCCCCCCCCCCCCCCTGGGCCCAAAAAGCTTTTGGCGCCCCTCACGCATCCGGCTTTCCGACTTTTTCCGAAATCTCTGGCTTTTTTTTTGAAATTTCATAATAAGTTCATTTTATATCACAAATTCGGAGAAAACTTA
This sequence comes from Euborellia annulipes, assembly GCA_023213315.1. Taxonomy (NCBI): domain Eukaryota; kingdom Metazoa; phylum Arthropoda; class Insecta; order Dermaptera; family Anisolabididae; genus Euborellia; species Euborellia annulipes. The sequence continues at coordinate 50,607 of JAKCPI010028877.1, read as the reverse complement.
CAAAAAAAAGATCGAACCAGATTTGAATACTAAAAAAAAAAAAAAGTCGAACGAAAAACGGCGCCCCAGTTGAGCTTCGCCCCCTCCGCCCTCAAAGGCTAGTTACGCCGCAGATAAAGCCTTCACCCTCTCTGACACGCACTTTAAACCTATATGCCCTCCAAAATTGGTATGTGAAGTTGAAATACAGTCGACTCTCGATAATTCGAAATCCAAGGGACCTCAAGAAAAATTCGAATTATTAAGAGTTTTTATTACTGGTATATCCAATTCCGACGAGACAAGGTTTTGTATTCTACATAGTCGAAGCCACTTGATTATCGAATCCTCGAGAATAGCGAATTCACCGTCTCTGGCCCCGCTTGCGATTTGCGTGCAAATGACTTTGTAAAATGTTTTCTTTATCCTTCAGAATTGTAGCAGCGTTGGTGGTAGAATATTGAAAGTTTTGGCGATATCTTTTTTTTTTTTTTTTGAATTATCTTTCGAAACAGATTTCGAGTTATCGAGCGTATCAAACGACAGCATTTTTTCGATTTATCGAAGTTTACAGCTCAAGAGTTCAAATTAGCGAAAAATTCGATTAATCAAGATTCGAATCATCGAGAGTCGTCTGTATTTGGAATAAATGCCAGCAGCATGGGCGTAACTGCCCCCCCCCCCCAGAAAGATCTCTGCCCCAAGAAAAATAGAGAAAATATGGGGCTTTCCAGGCTCCCCGGAGGATAGCTACCCCTCCCCCCCAGCGAAGATGGCTGGTCCCTTGCCCCCCCCCCCCCCAGCCAAATTCTCTAGTTACATCCATGACTAGCAGTTACTATTGCTCTAAATAAAAATATATAATATTAAAAGGAAGCAATAATAAACTTAGACTTAGAATAAATACTTGCAGTGGCACAACCAGGATTTGCTCCTGGGGGTTTTGACTAGACGCGCAGCCCCTCTTTGGCGGCCGGGAGCGCCTAGATGGTGGTCTTCGCCCCCTGCCATCCCCCCCCCCCCAATGGTTCGGGTCCGCGACATCGGACCTTCTCGGTCCAGGGAGATGTGTAAATATAATAGGTGAAATTTCATCCTCATAGCTCAATTCCTTCATGCTTTAAAATTGAACCTAGCCAGACACACACACACACACACAGACAGAACATGTTGCGAAACCAATTTTTTGAATTCAGGGGACCTCAAAACATGAAGAACCATAAAAGCCTATAAATTATGGCATAAAAACCCTCAATAGCCTACAAAAAAATCATTCCTCGTTTATTTACCCCTGCTGCATCGTGCACGGAGGCACGCAACCAACCCAAAGAACCGGTATCTAGCTCGAGAGCCAACGGCCCGGTTCCAAATTTGGGAGTGAGGGCCCCTTCACCTCTACTCCCCAAAATCAGTCCCTTTTCGGGACTGCCCCCTCTCCTCCAAATTTCAATAAATGAATGTAAAGTCTTATATTAGTCTTTTGTTTTTTATGATTTAGGAGAAATAACAAAAGAATTAGTTTTACTTTCTCGTACCCTATATATGAAATATATAGAGAGAGAAAGTATTGCGATCATGTCAAAAATTCGATGTCGAGATTTTGATGGATATACATGTTTTGAGGTCCCCTGAGTCCAAAAAAAGTGGGTCCCGCAAATTGGTCTGTGTGTGTGTGTATGTATGTATGTATGTGTGTGTGTGTCGTGTGTGTGTGTGTGGACAGATTTTAAGCATGAAGGAGTTGAGCTAGCGGATTGAAATTTTATATTTAACTTAGGTACCTTTGAAGAATCTCAAAATAAGCTTTTGAACAAAATCGGCCAAAAAGTACTAGTACTTTACTGATGTACTTTTTCAGTTTTTTTCGATTTTCTCAAAATTCCCTCCAAGGATTTTTTTTTAAATTCATAAATGAACTATTTTTTAGATGCTCTTTAAAATGTATATTCTCATTTTGCCGTTGAAATCTTCTGAAGACCACTTTACTCTTGTTCTTCATAGGAAAGATAGAAATGGTTGCCATGGTAACGGAATTTAAATCTTTTTCTTTTCATTAGATTAAAAATCAATTATTATTTAAATTCCCATTTTTTTTTAATTTATTTGTGTCTTTAATTGTTTCAAAGAAAACATATAGTCTCTCTCTCACTTGCAAACATTATCGTCTCTCTCTACTCTTTTAAATTCCCTTTCCACCTTATCTTCGCATTTGGCCAATGTTAATTTCCTATAGGGATTTGTATGTTAATTTCGATTCAAAAGGGGGTCCCCTTAGGAACTTTTTAGGCATTTAAAATTTTTTTTTCCAATTCTTATGAAATTTTGTATTTATTTACGATTCTATATTGTGTATAAAATGTCCAAATATGAGATTAAAATTTTGAAAAATAACCATAGTTTATTTGAAGCAGTCAACATTTAAAATGCAAATTTGAAACTAAGGTGCTATCGGAAACTAAATATATCTCGACACAAAAAATCTGGTGTGACCAGCACGGTGCACAACTTTCTCTTACCGAAGGGTAAGAGAAAGTTGTGTGCTGTGCGCCAGTCACACCAGATTTTTTTTTTTATTTCTTATATATAATATATAATTAGAGACCGGACAAAAAAAGCATAAAAAATGGAAAAAAAAGTGCTTAAAAAAGCATAAAAATCTTGAATAATAAGTTGTTAAATAAGCATAAAGGTTGAAAAAAGCATCTAATAAGCAATTTTTACTCATACCAATGGCGTATACAAATTTTTTTTAAAAGAAAAATTGCAAAAAATTTTGTTTTTCCGGAACCAAATTTTTTTCACCCCTGATGAAAAAATTTTTTTTCCAGGGCTATATTTTTTCGCACTGGGGTTTTTTGTTTTTTTTTTTTTTTTTTGGGGCGGGCCCCTCCCCCTCCTTATATACGTCCCTGGTGTATGCGTGTGTGAATGGGAAAAAGTGTGTTTTTTAATAAAAAAAAAAAAAATTATAAATTTTCTTAAAATAAGTTCAAATAAGCATGAAAGGGAAAAAAAGCATGAAAACTCAAAAAAGCAAAAAAAAGCATAAAAAATGCAATCTCAATACACTTAGTTTTTCCTAATTCGTATAGAAATTAAATATCTAATGGTTGCTTATAAAATTGAGCAATAAGCATTTTGCTTAAAATCCGGTCTCTATATATAATATATATTTTATATTATATACTTTACGAAAAATAAGCAATTTCCATTTTAGACCAGGCACTGGAGGTAGTTGAGTATGCAAAATTTGAGGACCGAATTCTGACAATGGATTTGGGCTAAGAATAGCTCCCAGAATAAGGATCCGGATCTTGCCGGACCAATTTTTGGTCCAATTTTTTTTTACCCCCACCCCATAGGAAATCAATGGAGTGCATGCTAAGATGATGTGAAGATTTGCAATTATGGTCAAATTCGAGTACTTAAAACCTCAAACAATGAAAAAACTGTCTTGTCAGCAACTGAGGGGATCCTCTAGAGTCCCCTGAGAAGTACTATCTTGCCACCAGTTGTGGTGGTCCCCTCTAACCCCTTCATCTCTTTTCTCTCTCTTTGTTATAAATTTAAATATACGGCTTTAACATCATGCCAAATTGTGGGGACCGGCAATTATGTTCATAATCCACTAGCTGGTATCCCAATCAATGAAAAATACTATCTTGCCGCCAACTGCGGTGGTCCCCTCTAACCCCTTCACCTCTTTTATCTCTCTCTTTGTTATAAATTTAAATATACGGCTTTAACACCATGCCAAATTGTGGGGACCGGCAATTATGCTCATAATCTACTACCTGGTATCCCAATCAATGAAAAATACTATCTTGCCACCAGTTGTGGTGGTCCCCTCTAACCCCTTCATCTCTTTTCTCTCTCTTTGTTATAAATTTAAATATACGGCCTAAAAATCAAGCCAAATTGTGGGAACCGGCAATTATGCTCATAATCTACTACCTGGTGCCCCAATCAATGGAAAATACTATCTTGCCATCAGTTGTGGTGGTCCTCTATAACCCCTTCACACTCTTTTTCTCTATCTCTCTCTGTTATAAACTTAAACATACGGCCTAAACATCACGCCAAATTGTGGGAACCGGCAATTATGCTCATAATCTACTACCTGGTGCCCCAATCAATGGAAAATACTATCTTGCCATCAGTTGTGGTGGTCCTCACAACCCCTTCACCTCTTTTCTCTATCTCTCTCTGTTATAAACTTAAATATACGGCCTAAACATCACGCCAAATTGTGGAAACCGGCAATTATGCTCATAATCCACTACCTGGTACTTCCAATCAATGAAAAATACTATCTTGCCGCCAACTGCGGTGGTCCCCTCTAACCCCTTCACCTCTTTTAACACTCTCTGTTATAAATTTAAATATACGGCTTTAACACCATGCCAAATTGTAGGGGCCGGCAATTATGTTCATAATCCACTAGCTGGTATCCCAATCAATGAAAAAATACTATCTTGCCGCCAACTGCGGTGGTCCCCTTTAACCCCTTCACGTCTTTTATCTCTCTCTGTTATAAATTTAAATATACGGCCTTAACATCATGCCAAATTGTGGGGACCGGCAATATGCTCATAATCCACTACCTGGTGCTCCATTCAATGAAAAATACTATCTTGCCACCAGTTGTGGTGGTCCCCTCTAACCTCTTCACCTCTTTTCTCCCTTTATTATAAATACACCAGGTAGTAGATTATGAGCATAATTGCCGGTCCCCACAATTTGGCATGGTTTTAAGACAGTACATCTAAATGTATAATAAAGGGAGAGAAAAGAGGTGAAGGGGTTAAAGGGGACCACCGCAGTTGGCGGCAAGATAGTATTTTTCATTGATTGGGATACCAGGTAGTGGATTATGAACATAATTGCCGGTCCCTACAATTTGGCATGGTGTTAAAGCCGTACATTTAAATTTATAACAAAGAGAGAGAAAAGAGATGAAGGGGTTAGAGGGGACCACCACAACTGGTGGCAAGATAGTATTTTTCATTGATTGGGATACCAGGTAGTAGATTATGAGCATAATTGCCGGTCCCCACAATTTGGCATGGTGTTTAAGACCGTACATCTAAATGTATAATAAAGGGAGAGAAAAGAGGTGAAGGGGTTAAAGGGGACCACCGCAGTTGGCGGCAAGATAGTATTTTTCATTGGTTGGGATACCAGCTAGTGGATTATGAACATAATTGCCGGTCCCTACAATTTGGCATGGTGTTAAAGCCGTACATTTAAATTTATAACAAAGAGAGAGATAAAAGAGGTGAAGGGGTTAGAGGGGACCACCGCAGTTGGCGGCAAGATAGTATTTTTCATTGATTGGGATACCAGGTAGTAGATTATGAGCATAATTGCCGGTCCCCACAATTTGGCATGATGTTAAAGCCGTATATTTAAATTTATAACAAAGAGAGAGAAAAGAGATGAAGGGGTTAGAGGGGACCACCACAACTGGTGGCAAGATAGTACTTCTTAGGGGACTATAGAGGATCCCCTCAGTTGCTGACAAGACAGTTTTTTCATTATTTGAGGTTTTAAGTACTCGAATTTGACCATAATTGCAAATCTTCACATCATCTTAGCATGCACTCCATTGATTTCCTATGGGGTGGGGTAAAAAAAAATTGGACCAAAAATTGGCCCGGCAAGATCCGGATCCTTATTCTGGGAGCTATTCTTAGCCCAAATCCATTGTCAGAATTCGGTCCTCAAATTTTGCATACTCAACTACCTCCAGCGCCCGCTCTATTTTTGTTAAAATTTTTTTAAAATAAAATAAACTAATTTTTAAGAAATTATTTTTTTTATAATAAAAAGGATACAATTTTTTTTTCTTTTCTATTTGTAAAAATATATAGAAATTTGAATTTTTTTTCTCTTCTGGGGGGGTTAAAACCCTAAAAACCCCCCCCCCTGGTTGCGCCACTGCATACTTATATCAAAATAATCAAAAATCAAAATCTTCTTATCTAAAATCTTGGTTATTTACCATCAGTGTATTTTTTGACCTGTAAAGAATTTACGAGAATTTTATTTTTCTGCTTGGCTGTTTTCCATCATCTTGGTGGATAAACAAAACAGCAGAGGACTATCTTTATATTTTATATTTTTTTATAAAAATCACTTTTTTTATTAATGTCTTTGATCAGTTAAAATATGTTGAATTTTCTTTATAATTCACTCTTGATCTTGACATAGCTTGCATTCCCATTGATTGTCCCGGGTTTTAAATAAGTTTGTTTTAATATTATTACTAGATAATTTCTTATTGATGAATGGCATAATTATTGAATTGTTGCCATCTTCACTCATATGATTCATTTTAATATAGGTAAATTATTTAAAATTTTATTCTTTAAATAAACCAAAATTAATTTATGATAAGCTATAAATAAAAAATTTGTTTATAACCGGATAAAATAAAAGGAAGAGTATTCTATTGAAAGATGGGTGTGTCATCTTTTCTAGACTTCGTTTCCTCTCACACAAAACAAAAAAAAATCTGGTGTGACTGGCGCACAGCACACAACTTTCTCTTACCTTCGGTAATCGAAAGTTGTGTACTGTGCTTGTCTCACCAGATTTTTTGTGTCGACATGTATTTAGTTTCCGACAGTACGGTACATTCGATTTTCAAGATGTAAAATTTATAAGTATGGCAAAATATTTATATTTTGTTACCATAGCAACCATAGGAGAAATTCCTATCTTTCCTATGAAGAACAAGAGTAAAGTGGTCTTCAGAAGATTTCAATCACAAAATGAGAATATACATTTTAAAGAGAATCTAAAAAATAATTGATTTTTGAATTTTAAAAAAAAATCGTTGGAGCAAATTTTGAGAAAATCGAAAAAAAACTGAAAAAGTGCATCAGTAAAGTACTAGTACTCTTTGGCTGATTTTGTTCAAAAGCTTCGTGTCACGTCCCATGGGGGTGCCTAACTTAAATATAAAATTTCAACTTCCTAGCTCTTTTTGTTCTTGAGATATTTTGTTCACAGACACACAGACACACACACAGACACACACACAGACACACAGACAGACAGACAGACCATGTCGCGAAAACCACTTTTTTGGATTCAGGGGACCTCAAAACGTGAAGATCCATCAAAATCTCGACATCGAATTTTTGACATGAAACCTATACTTTCTCTCTCTATATATTAACATATATATAGAGGTACGAGAAAGTAAAAAATGACGTACATACATAAAATCCATAAAGGGTTAGGAAAGAAGAAACAGAACACATGTAGGATGATTTAGCACTCTCCAGCTATTGTCTCCCATCTTTGAATCTATTTATGTATTTTCTTACACAATAAAAAAATGCAATGGGTCATTGGAATCTATTGGAATATCAACTAAATGGTAGTAGGCCTATTAAGAGTTTCTTTTGCTTTTTCCTTGCTCGGTGACACAGGGCCGGAACTAGGAGATTTTTTAGGGGGGGGGGGGCAAAATTTAATTTGCCGCCCTCTCCTTAAAATTTTCTATACAAAATTCATATCATTTTACCTATTTTTTTTAGTAAATCTTTCTTTAATTGCGGCCCCCTAATATCTGCCGCCCGGGGCACATGCCCCCACTGCCCTCCCCTCGCGGTGACGAGTCGCTGCCGCGAATCTATCTAGATTTTGCTTATCTATCTGAAATTTTGCTAAAAATCCACCCATAAACAAGAAACAACTCCTTTATCGCCGTCATTACTAAGGCATCATATAGGCAAAGGTTTCTAAGGTTAAAGGCTCTTTAACTTATATCCTCCTTTGCTTCCAGGTCTCATATTGGAGTTAAATAGATTTGATCTAAGTTCAGGGTCAAGATGTTCTTAGGATTTTAATGTGGTCTAGCCAGCATGGCGCCTTTGTTGGTCGTTTACATTTAATTCACCACCAAAATATATTCCTATTTACCTATTAGTATACTAAATATAATAATGTTTATAAAATAATTATAAAATGATAGATTAAATATCGATAATTAACCTTGCCCAAGTCTGGAGGAATGAAATCAGCTTTTAACAAACACCTTTACACTTTAATCAAGGCAGACGTTTCGGAAACTGAAGATGGCAACTGTTATAGGTTCCGAAACATCTTCCTTGATTAAAGAGTAACTGAAGTTAATTATTATATTGATGATCTATTTGGCTAAGTAGTTGAATCCAGAATTCAAAATTTATCACTTTTTCCAAGATCATTCTGAAATTTCGCTAAATATCATCCCATAAACCAGAAGTAAGTGTAAAGGTGTTCAACCAAAAGCTGGTTTCATTCCTCCCGAATTCCAAAGAAATTTATAGATTGTCCAATCAAATTTTTTAAATATTTTTCTTTTTTTCAGTTATGGATATCGCCGAAGAACGCCACAAGATATCCCGAATCATCCTGATTTTTGTTTGCTTCATTCATCCTCTTCATTCCTGTTAAAGTAAGAATTTTAATATTTTTAATTTTTTCTCCTTAATTCAGGGTTTCTTAATATTTTTCATGTTTTCGTTTTTCAATATTTCTTCATTTTATTGATCGTCATATTCTGACCTTTTCTTTGCTGCTACTAAGGATGGAGGGAGCAGGTCTAATAAATGCTGGAAATGTTAAGCTAATTTTTGTTTGATTGGAGTTGGATTCTAATTTTTGCTGATTGAATAAATCAAACATGAGTGGTATAAAAAATATTTTTTAAGACATTTTGCTTTGTTTTCATATGTTTTGAAAAGGATGGCCTTTTTTCGGCAAAGTATCAGTTTTCTTTTAACTCTTTATTTATTAGAAAAAAAAATATTTTAAAAATAAAATGCAATTTTGAATTAATTCTTTATTTTGGTTTATGTTGCGTGGAAAATTTTTTTCATTAAAGAAGGCGATGATGACTAATTCAAGAAAGAGACGAGAGAGTATTTTCAGAACTAGAACGTTTTTTTAACTCCTGCCTTTATATTGGAATGCTTATATGAATTTCCTAGTTATTTTAATAAAATCATTAATAATCTTTTTATAGATGTATTATTATGTTTTTTTATAAAAATAAATTATAATAAAATAATTGAAAGTTCTCTCTGGATGAGAGTTAAATGATTGGAAAGGGTTAAACAGCTGCTGTAAGTGAGCTAAGTTTAGTCAGGCTTCTTAATTGGCACACACCTCTAGCCATAAAGTGGTCCAGAATAAATATTTTGGCGGAGAAATGGGAGGACTCCTCCCTCAGGAATAAAGGATCATATACTGTACGTAGGCTATATAAATTAATTAAATAATAAAATAAAAAGAAAGGGGGAAATTAAACCTTTCATTTTCACTATTTTCAACTTCCTTAAGTTTTTTTGAAAAAAAAAAAAAAACTAATTTTCTTTTTAGATCATATATTAATAGATCACCTGTCTTGAGTTGCTAAAATTTCTGATTGAAATTAATCAGGACGGTCCTTGAAGAGGGGGGGGGAGAATATCTTTTGATACCCTTAAATACAATCTTTCTTTATACTAATCTAATATTTTTGATATTTGATCAAATTTTTATCAAATCACTAGGCTCTTAAATATTTTCACCTTGATAAATTATTTACGTTTTATCTCTGTCTGAAGATGAAAAACATTTTCTCACTATTGTCTAAATCTATAAAGAATATCATATTACAAATAACAACAAAATCGAAACCAAACATGACATTTGAGCTTTATACATCTAAGAAGCCGAAATGGGTTAGTTCAACAGGCAGGATGGACTCGTAGGAGGAATGGGGGGGGAATAAAATGACGCCCCCGATTTTCATTTATATAAAATTTGTTTTCCAGCTTAAAAGACCATTTCAACATTAATATCTATTGTATTTATCCTATCAATATTCAAGTGAAATAAGAGATAGACATAAATTAACAATCTTGAAAAAACAACAGCAGGCAGCAGGTGCAGCCAAAAAAATAAAAAGCCTAGTACAAGAGTAAAGGGTGCTTCAAGATTTCAATGGCAAAATGAGAATATATATTTTAAAGAGCATCAAAAAAAATAATTGATTTTTGAATTTTAATCAAAATCGTTCGAGCGAATTTTGAGAAAATCAAAAAAAAGTGCATCAGTAAAGTACTAGTACTCTTTGGCCGATTTTGTTCAAAAGCTTCGTGTCACGTCCCAGGGGTACCTAACTTAACTTAATATAAAATTTCAACCTCATAGCTCTTTTCGTTCTTGAGATATTTTGTTCCCAGACACACACACACCGAGACAGCGAAAACCACTTTTTTGGATTCAGGGGACCTCGATATAAAACAGAAATTTTTGAAGATTTTCTTTTGGATGTCCACCTGGCTATTTAAAATCTATCTATTCTTTTCATTCACAAGATTTCAATTATAAATTGGTATAGTCCTAGAGATAATACGTGTGATAAATTTTACACTGAGCTCAAAGAGCATCGTCATAGTCATACATCTGGTTATGATGAGGGGGGACAAGATAAGAAACTAGAGTAGGAGACAGGAGACAAAGACGTCACTGACTATGCATGAACCTCCGAGCTCCAAAATTGTGTAGTTAGAGATATTTGATAAAAAAAATTCATGTTGGGAATTTCATAAAAGCAATTGGACGAAACAATAACTTAGGGCTCGTACTTACAGAGTACTCTTGGGTTTGCAACTTTGTTCTCTTTTTTTAACATTACTCCCTCCCCCACACTGTAGATATATGAAGGGGTCGGCTGCAGATAGTGCTAATCCACAATTATAACAAACCCGGCTTTTCAGCACCATCAATTGAGCAAAGTTTTTTGTACAATTTGTTTCTCAGCCTGATATTGCCATTAGTGTGTGCTCTGACAGTAGCAAAAAAAAGCTTCCTATTGGTGTTTTATTTGTTTTCAAAGTTTAAAATTGAATCCTATATTTGTGAGTTTGCTATCTGCGCTCGATCCCTTCACATATCAAAATTATCCGAACTTATAAAACTCGAAAATCTTCAAATTCGATTTTCTGTGTTTTTAAGAAGCGCATCGTAATGCTTTAGGAAATTAATGACCAGATAGATACTCAACTTAAAAGCCTATGAATTAAAAAAAAATCGGTGATCCACCACACCGTAGGGCCTCCTTGTTAGAAAAATTTAAAGAAACGCCAAATTTCTTTGTGATTTTAAATTATTACAAAATTCTTCGTCAGTGTAAACCTATCCTAAAATTCTATCTTATCTTATTTTGTTTCAACTAAATTATTGATATACACATTTTATTGGTTTCTGAGTCAATTTTGTTTTATATTGAGTAATGTAAATAGAAATTTCCCTTGATAAGCTTACGACTGATAATATATTCTTTATTCTATAACGATAAAATAACTTTGAAAAAGAGGTGACAAGAACGTCACGAGAAAAAAAAAAGAAAATTGGTTAATTCTTCTGTGGATAAAATGAATCTCTTAACTTACTGGTTGACCTATTGAAATTAAATTTTATACATAGGTTTTTTTTTTATCAAGAAGCAAAGGCAATATCAACTTTTTGCAACAATCAACTTTTCGGAACAACACAAAAATCAAAATATTGCCTCAACAATTAACTCTACTGATAGAATACCTATGTACATGATTGTTCTATTCACAATTTCTTTTGTCTACCCTCATAAATCGTTTCTGACAAACAAAATTATGAATAGAACAATTTTGTCTATAGGAATTATAAATCACCAATGTTAATTATTGAATTACAGGATAAGGATCATTAATGAATGATCCTCTCGGTGTTTTTACAGTTAATTATTGAGCCTATATTTGATTTTTCTGTTCTTCGGCTGGATTCGTCGTTGTTGCAAAAAGTTGGTATTGCCTTTACCTCTTGATTAACTTATGCATAAAATTTCATTTTATTTGGTCAAGCCGTTCTGAGATTGTTTACATTTAGAAGAATTTACGCACCTGGAATATTTAGAATTAATTAGAAATATAATACTTTTTAAGTATATACGTAAATCTAACAAAAATAACGAAGATCTATTTATATTTAAATTGATATTTTAAAAATATACATTTTTTGAAAGAGTTAGTGTGAGAAGGAGAGATGCAGTCATTTTTAGTCATCGAACAAACAGCCAACGAGCAGGCAATCGCATCCTTCTAACACTTTGGTTATTTTTAAAAGTTATTTACATAGTGAAAAATTCCATCAGGGAGCAGATGTCTTATTTAAAAATATTAATTCGCGTTGCAACATAACATATTCGCGGCTTTTTTTTTGTTTATTATTATCTGTTGCAATGGCGGATATCAAATTTTAGAATAATATTTAATCAAGCTAATCGTTATATAACTCGAGGGTATTTTTTAAGAAAATCCCTCAATCAGTTTTCTGTATATTGTAGGTGAGTCAATGTGAAAATTAAGATTTATTCAGTATGAGATGAATATAGTGCTCGTAATTCGTTTGAGTTTTTCTTTTTTGAAGTTGGAAATATTCCGACTGTAGGCCGGTTGGTCTATATTCGACCGAGCCACGAAGAGAAGCGAATCTGCACGGCAAGTGATAAAGAAAGATACGGATGGCCAAGTGGTCACTTGGTATCACAAAGTCTTACTGCATCCCTAATGATACCATCAGGAGCAGATTTGGCATAGCGCCAATCACTGACAAGATACGCGAATGTCTTGGATATGTCGTACGCAAAGAGAGTAGTGGTATGCCGAGGACGGCCACGATATGGGGCTCCTCAGACGACAACGCAGAGGAGGACCTAGAAGGACTTGGCTTAATCTGGCTAAGAGCTTGGCCATCGGAGACAACAGCTTTGGATAGGAGGGTGTGGAGGGGAGTGTGAGGCCGACCCCCGCGGGAATAAATCGAGGAAAGAAGAAGATTTGAGTTTTTCTTCTTGCTCATTTTAATGAAGGTGTTGGTGTGGTATCACTGTTCTCAAGTATTCCATGGATTGTTCCAACATTGCTCTGCCTCAGGACTTACGAGGAAAAGTTGCTGGAAATCCTGTCCTTTAGAAGGAACGTTTGATCAATTTTCTAACCAAATAGGTTACTCGCCGGTGCTGAGAGATCCCCTCCTCACACAAGGATATCCAACCTAGCAAAAAAAGGGTGGATAATATGAAAGTAGAAAAGAGGAGTTAGAGCATCAAGTAACTTAAAGGTCAGTAGATCTCTACAACCAGCTGATTAGATAAGAGGTGTATGTCTTCGTGCACCAAAAGACCTTGAACAAATAAATGTAGGAAATTCAAATACTCAATTCATTTTTGATCCAATTTTTCCCAACAATCAGTAGTTAAGTTTGTGGTACAACAGTTAATAAGAATAGTGAAAATATACCTTTATTCATACCGCCAAACGCCTGATAAAAAAACCGTATAAATGTTAAATAATAATAATAATAATTTTATTAATGAAAGGGAGAGAGTGAATATAAATAGGGTTGAGGGCAATGAGGGGTTCTGGGGGATTCTCCTGGGCGAAAAGGCGACCGACAGCAGCCTGTGTTGAGCTTTTGGGGCTCTATCGATTCCCTTTCGTATCTCTCTCTCTCTCTCGCTCTCTCTTTCCTCTACCCCTCCTGCCTTATACTACTATATAGTATTCTCTCTCTCTCTGTCGTTCCCTCTGGACAATTTGAACTTTGACATTTTGTACCTCTTCTTCCTTTATATCTCTCTCTCTCCCTGTTCTGCTCAAACACGCCCACATAACAAGAACACTCATTTAGCAAAAATTTGAATTAATAGCAAGAATTAATAGAAATTATGAATGAGATTCTATTACGCATTTATCAGTATATTTAGGTGTCGAAGCTTAATTACACTATTCTAATGATAAAGTTACTGACGTTATTTGGGCTTATTGTCTTGAGATATTTCTATGATGAGTCCCGGCAGTTTGAGTCAATCACTTGGAACTCAAAATTGGAAAGTTAGCCTCTTATTTAAAGTATCTTGAGTAAAGTAATTTAATAAGGCAATAGTATAAATTAATCAAGATTACTTCATATTATTAATTAGTGGAAAATAAATCTAGTAATTTAATACAACTTTTGGACCAACTATAAATTCTCTCTTCAGTCATTAGTATCAGACCTGACACGTTGTCGATACTCTGAAGGATAGCTTTCATGGGAATAATACTGAGATGGGCTCCCGTTTCCTTCCTCAGGAGAAGGCATCTCAAATAGAGTTGAATAATTTTTTGCCATTGAACTCGAGTTGTTTTCTACTCAGGATTATAAGCTTAACTGCTTTGTCCTCTCGGTCTATTCTCTAAGCATAAACGTTAACTTTTAACATCTGTAAACAGCGTTAATTCATTTTAGCACTTCCTTACCTCAAATTTTAAAGCAAAAGCGTTAACATTTAGTCAATAGTTTTAAAAATTAATCTCATGTGAAGGGGGTGGCTTTAATATTTTAACACCTTATTTAAAGCATAAAAATGGCGTCTTTAACCTAAAAAGTAGGGTTATGATTTTGACAGCTTTGAAATAAAAGCAACATGTTAACATCGCTCTTAAAACTTGGTTTAGAGAATAGCATTTTTTAACGCTGGTGTGTCAGATAGGCCTACTAGATTGAAAATAACAAATCAAGTTAGTAATGCGCATGCATGAGAGGTTATCGTGGGCTCTAAAAACACGAACAAGCAGATCTTAAGCACACCGTTGCTGAAGATCCCGGGTTCGAATCCCGGAGGCCAGTGGTCACTTGATCCGCCACTTAAATGATTGAGACATTCATTCATTGAATATTAATATCTGATTCTAGTAGCCCTAACTAATTTTCAAATTCTGATAAAGAAGAAGCAAGTCAAACTATTTAACTATCTCGCATTTTTCGAAAGGAGTAGGCTACACACCGGTGCTGAGGGAATCCCTCCTCAAACTAGGACATCCTCCCTAGCATAATTGGATAAAAGAAACCGGATGGAACCAGAAATAAGGATTAGTTAGAACGCAGGAGGAATAGTTATAGATAGGAAATAACGTGATTTCACGGAGTGCCGCTAGATGGCTACGGCCAGAGGCCGGTTGGATTTGAGGTGTGTGTCTCCGTGCACGAAAGCACCTCGGGTAAATAACCGGGAATCCCGATAGGAATTTCAAATAATAATAATAAAAGATAATTAAATTTTAATTTATTTATTTAAAAGAAATAACACAATTTTTGGAAGAAAATGTTTTCATCCTCTAATATTGTCATTTAGCTTCAAATACCTTATCAAGATGTACGATTTTAGTAGATGTAATATGTCCAAAAATATAATAGCAGATTCCCCTTTTGCGTTTAGTAGGGCAGTATGTACTATCGCTCATTAGTATTCATTTCCGAACCGATCTGCTCTAGTGAGATAGAGGCTTTTAACAAATAAATATATAATGGAAAACTGTTTAGTTGATTTTTTATCTCTCCTATTTATTAAATATGAATTTAATATTTTTGCCAAAAGTTTAGTAGAACAAATTGATTTTTTTTTCTTAAAGGGCTTCCTGCCAACCCTTCTTCTTTAATATCGCCTCTTTCCTGTTGTAAAATTTTATTTCACATCAGTAAATCCATATTTAGGACTAATAGAGTTTATAAAATATATTTGCATTCTATTAATGGACTAAATGTAGATATAAGTGAATTTTTATTTTTAGGAGAGATTTTATTTTAGGGAATGAAAGAGAGAGAGAGAGAGAGAGGGGGAAGAGCAGAGGCTATATCAAATCGACCCGGGCTTCACTTGCCCTTTGCCCTTTTTATGAAGGACAGGGGAAATTCCAATTCAACCGATTTATAGAGGCAAAAATTAAAAATTTTAAATCTTAGGAGGTGTGCTGACCAACCATATGGCCATTTAATTTCCTTTTCTGATTAAAATATTGACTTTTTAATAAATAAAAATATTTGCTAACAAATCTTTTTTTATATCATTGTAAAACATACGAGGGCGAATCAAAAAGTAAGTTACACTTCCAATCTTTGACCATTTATGAAACCACAACTTACATTGACAACGTACTATGTAAGTTCACTTTTTCAATAGTCTCCAAGAGACTGTAAACATTTCTCAGAACGGCCAACCAACTTTTCGATTCCGGATGCTTCAAATTTTATTCTTATTGAACAACATTTTATTCAAGATTTTTATGCTTTTTAAAGCATTTTTTGTCCGGTCTTTAGTAATCACATGGATATACTTGCTTTCTCCTCCTCATTGTTGAGGAATCGTCGACCACCGAGATCCTTTTTCAGCTTATCCAAAACATAATAATCGGATAGCCCTATAAGTCTGGACTGTATGGAGGATGATCCTACTTGAATCGCTGCAGCAGTTCAGACATTTGGCGGGTCTTGTAGGGGGAGGTGAGAGCCATGTGGTTTCATAGCGCTGGAGGTGATTTCTACGCATCCGGAATCAAAAAGTTGGTTGGCCCTTCTGAGAAATGTTTACAGTCTCTTGGCGACTATTAAAAAAGTGAACTTACATTGTATGTTGTTGTCTAAATGTTTCTTAAATGGTTATAACGTGAACTTAATTTTTAATTCACCCTCGTATATCTGACCTCATTGTTGAAAAAACATGGATAATCTCTTGAAATTTACATTTTTAAAAGGAAGAAACATTTATTGATTTTTTTTTATGAGGAAATACGTATAAAATTATTATTATTATTTTAGTATCTCATTTTATTGTTATTTCCCCTCTTTCATTTTCATTTAATAATAATAATGATTTAAGGGGGAATCCCAAAATAAATCTTCTCGGGGGGGTTGAATTGAATCCAGTTGAGTGAATCCCCAAGCCAAGGGGTGAGCGTAAATTTTGATAGCCTTATTAAGTTACATGCTAATTTTAAAGACCTCTAGCAAAACTGCTCTTTTCTTAATTTAAAATACCTTTGCTTATCTTTCTTCCAAGCAAATAGCCTATATGCTTTAATAAAAAGGTGTGTTATTTTTATTTTCTTGCTCGTTCAACAATTGTGTTTAATTAAGTAGTTGGTCTCTCTTTACTGGGTTACTCTTTACTGTTTCTCGTGCCTCCTGGTTCTAAGTTCGATTCTCGTTTTTTTTTTTTTCTTGCAATAAATAATATATTTATATTGAATTTTTTTGATACTTCTTGTTAGTAGTTATTTGAATTACTAGAAAATCAACCAACAGGAAAATGTCTTTTAAAAATGGATATTTATTCCGTAAAACAAGGTCAAATAACTTCATATGTTAGCGATCTGAATCAATTTTTGACCCTTGTGACCGAGAAAGTAATTCTCTTATTTCTCGCTGAGACAACTCGACGAGTGGTTCTTGTTTTTTTTTTCAACAGGTTATTTCAAAATCAAAAGGTCGGTTTCTGACCACAGCCGGTTCGGAAATTTCTATCTAATCGGGTGGCAATCCGTGTGGATTGTTTTACGTAATCTAAAACCCCGTGATATAAATTAAATGTGGATTTCAATCAGCGAAAGGGATATTATAACTCAAAAGCTCTAAGTTTACATGTTCTATTAATATAGGGAGGATTTGGTTAATTTATAATTTAGAGAAATTTTCCCTTCCGTTCTGGAGATTGATATCACATTGGCCCAAATAGATACTGGACATTTTTAACTTTATAGACCGATATTCTCTCCTTTAAAATTTTATTTTCTTTCAAAATAATTTTTTCGAGCTCAAAGTAAGAAATTTTTAACTAAACCTCATAAAAAATTTAATGATAAGGTGTGGTGTGTGAAAATTAAAGGTTTTTATTTCAAAACAATAATATTAAAATTAATTTTAGTTAACGTTATGACGTCAAAGTAAAACTGCTATTACAGTATTTTTGCTTATTTAGTTAAATTATAAGTTCATTAATCAAAATTAAACTTGAATTCCAAATTGAATCTCTATTCACATGGGCGTAACTAGGGGGGTGCCGGGGGGGGGGGGGGCTCCCCCCAGAAAGATACTTGCCCCAAGAAAAATTGAGAAAATATGGGGCTTTCCAGGCCCACCGGAGGATAGCTGGTCACATGGCCCCTCCCCAGCGAGGATGGCTGGTCCCATGACCCTTCCCAGCCAAATACTCTAGTTACGCCCATGTCTATTACGTCTACTACGTCTTTTAGCAGGGCATTAAAAAAGAAAGTGTTTAAAATTTCTTTAGTATTAACCTCTTGGCAGAGAGAGAAGAATGCGAAAAAAAGAGCTTGATTTTATGAGGTATTGCTCCTTTTTAACCACCCGGGCAGTTCCAGGGTTACCCAGTCAGAGTAATCCTCATTTTGTAAGGCACTTAGACCACCTCAAATTGGGCCCTTTGTGTCTTTGGGGTGAGATTTTCTCCTACGTGCCTACCCTAAGAGGAGACATCTGCAATGTTTGAATTATTTGCCGGAAGCTGGATTCGAACCCGAGTTGAGACTTCAGATTCCGTAATCCACTTGCCTCCTCAAGAAAGCTGAAATAAGTCGGTGGATTTCCACCCCACTCCTCTCTTCCCATAATCTAATAGTAATAGAGTATACAAATTATTACTCTAACTCTTCTAAAAATTACGATTCTTGTTTTTAGATCAGATCATAATAGTGTTATTTGTATCATTTATTTATCACACTTTATGTTCGGTTGTTGTCTTGAGTGTTAGATATCAAAAAGGATTTAAATATATGTATGAATGTGAGTGTGTCAATGTATAGGAGGGTGACATTTAAATTAAACCACACCCTGCGAATGAGGATCGGACGGCTGAATGCTTTGGCCGGGGCTCGAAACGAGGCTCCAGGCAAAAGCGATCGATCGAACCAACGAACGAACGAATGAACGAACGAACCAACAACCAACGCAAACCCACCCACACAGACACTCACACTCACACCACTTAACACTCTCCTACTCGATTCGCACTCTTCACATCCACCTTATTTCTCCTCCCCCCATCTCTCCCTCTCTTTCACCTTCTTTCTATTTCTTTTTCTCTATAATCACAAATGCGATATCTAATTTTGCCGGAAAAGTGAGAAAAACAAATTGCATAAAAATAGAACAAATGGAGTTTTATATTTACTTACATGTATTTGTTTGAAAATATTTATTCAAACGACCCAGAATCTGTCCAAATATTAATTTGTCACTCGTGATATATTTATTATTTCTACACAACTTAATGGAACCAGGTTCACTCAGTAACTCACTCCTGACAGGTTGGTTTGTTCAACCAAGAAGCTGGACCGGCATCATCATTTTATTATTCAAAAACGTTTTGATTAATAATAAAATGATGAGATATGATAAGAACTTCAAGGTTTTTTTTCCATTACTAGGTTAATTCGCATAACTAAGGACTTGATCATTAAAGAAGAAACCGAGTCTAGCATTTCTTCTACGTCTCTTTACTATTTTTCTCTAAATTCCTAAAATAGGTACTCTAATAAGTTGGATTTGGATTTGAATTTTATGTGGTATTGCTCCTTCTCAGCCATCTCTCGGCATTTCCTGGATTACCCAGTCGAAGTCAACCCCAATTTTGTAAGGCACTTAGGCCACCTTAAATTGGGCCCTTTGTGTCTGTGGGGTGAGATCTTCTCCCACTGTCCTACCCTAAAAGGAGACTTCGGCAATGTTTGAATTATTTGCGGCAAGCTGGATTGGAAACCGAGTTGTATTGAAACTTCAGTTCCGTAGCCGTAAGCTTATCCGGCTTAGCCACTTACCTCCTCCTCTAATAAGTAATTATTAATTAAAAGGAAAATAATTTGGAGGTTGGATTGAATGTAAAATTCCTATTAGTTTCCTTCGGCCGGTAGAGATAGAGCCTGGAGAGAGGTTCTTCATCGCCAGTCAGATATCGTATGTACTCTGGTGCCCGCACGAAACCGCTTGCAATACTGGAGATAAAATAGACTGCCTTTCCGTGATGCGCAAAAAGTTTTTGCCTAAAGCACTGTTTATATAATATATTAATCTTCTCCAGGTTATATTATGTGCTCGAAACTAAAAGACGGAGTGGAAGTTGAAGAATCTCAAATTTTGAATTTTTCAATAAATTCAAGAAATAGCTCTTTATAGCTTCTTTTGAGTTTATCATAAAAATGTTGGATCCCACTACACTAGCCCCCAGGCAACTCTACGAGGAGAGGGAGTTGCTATGAAGTCCTGTCCTGTGGAAGGGACGTAAAGAAGGTTCCCTCTCAGTGATGCATTCTTCGAAAGGAGTCGGGGCAGTCCCTCCTCGAACTAGGACATCCTCCCTAGCATAGAAGAGGGTGAATAAAAAGAGCCGGGTGAAGCCAGAAATAAGGATTAGCTCGTTATCTAGAAAAGAACGCAGAAGGAGGAGTTGGAGATAGGAAATAATGTAACTTCACCGGGTGCCAGAGGGCCGATTGGGTTTGAAGTGTCGGGCACGGAAGCACCTCGGACAAATAGACGAGGAGCCCGATAGCAATTTCAAATAAATCATTAAAATGTGACATCACATATTAATTAAATCATTTGAAATAAATAGGTCAAAATGACCTTACATGCCATAAAAAGACAAACAAATAAAAGAATACATAATTATACTTCTAATTGTTATTTAAAATATAACTCGTAACCGTGCCACTCTAGATTTTATATTAATATCGGCTGATTGTTTTTTTTTTTTTAACGAGTTGGGTATTTTTCAGCCTGTCCTTATATAGGCACTCACGTGAACTCGGATGCTTTCTCTTCATAGATAATAAATATATCTATTATAATAATAATAATAGGCAATTTATCTATTTCTAACTATTTACTTTATCTAACAGAAGATAAAAGCTAATAGGCCTATCCTCATTTTGAGGTAAATTTCCTCAAAAATTTTTAATAAAAACTTGTGTATTCAATTTTATTCTATTATTTTTTTATGCCCAATTATCATCATTATTATTATTATAACTAAGAACAATAAATTGATATTATCAAGAAAATTTGTGCCAAACATGTAATAAGGAAATAAGCTAGATATGACCTTTGTAAATTCAAGAAGCTCATAATTACATTTTATAAATTAATCAAACGATTGAAAAATTTGAACGTATCTGAAAGTTCTTTTTTTTTAAGGACAGAGACTGTCTACGTCTTATTTTCATATTATGTACTCAATATTATCATATGAGTATTATGCAAGTAGTTTGAAATATTTGTCATTCATTGTCTGCAAACAACGAATATAAAGGTTATCTCGCCTATCATAAAAAATATGAAATTTAACAAATTTTAATCCTTTGAGACGTGGGTTAAAAGTAATTTGTTGGTTAAGTTAACGATTGAAGGGCTTAGTGGAAGATAGTCATAAGCTACCATTTTGTCATTTTTCCCTCTTTAATACCACGCAAAAAAGTTCCTTGATTTTACAATAATTGGCTGCACATTAGGGTTGGTCGAATCGATTTCGATTTTAATCGAAAATCGATTTTGAGCTTCGATTTTCGATTAAAATCGAAATCGATTCAGTGTTTTGAAAAAATCGAAAAAATCGATTTTTGACGGCCAATTTTCGATTTTCGATTTTCCAAGAAAGTGATTTTAGCGACATGATCTGTCCGTCTGTGTTCAATTTTAAGCTTGAAGGATTTGAGCTATGAGGTTGGAATTTAAGTTAGACACCCCCCTGGAGCAAGAAAATAAGAGGTTAATTAAAATTGACCAAAAAGTACTAGTACTTTACTGAAGTAGTTTTTCAGGTTTTTTTGATTTTCTTAAAAATAGCCCCAACGATTTTGATTAAATTCAAAAATTAATTATTTTTTAGATGCTCTTTAAAATAATCTATATATATAATTCACTAATGTCCGTCTGTCTGTCTGTCACGCTCTATTTAGGCAACTTCCCGTTGGAATTTTGAAATGAAATTTTTTATGCATAAAGAGGACCTTCTCGGGATTACAGGAAAATTATTTTCATCCCGAAATTCCCATAACTTTTTGAGTTATTAATTTTTAAAGTTACGATTTCTCCCATAGGAAATGTATCATACTATATTATAGAGAAATATTTATGTATTCTTTTCATTTGTGTATCCCATGAATGTAAACAAATCTTCAAACAGGCACTGGTTTGGAATAGTAATGATAATTTTTTTTTCATAATTAAGAAGAAAGGGCAAGGGGGGGTCCAGGGGCGAAGCCCCCTGTCTAGACGCAAAGGCGGGCGCCACGGGTTCTCATAATTAAGAAAAAGCGAGGGTCCGCCGCAGACGGGCCCGAGCCAGCTGGCGGGGGGTCCAGGGGGCGAAGCCCATTTTGAAGTACACTTTCCTCTTGTATTTCATAGGAAAGATAGGAGAATTTGTTGCAATGGTAACAAAATATAAATATTTCTCCATGTTAATAAATTTTAATCTTGAATTCAGCCCTCGGGGCTTGGTGTAGTGGTTAGCATGCTAACCTCGTATACCAAAAGTCGCGCGTTCGGACCCCAGGCAGTCCGATGATTTTATTTAAGCCAAATGAGAAAGTTGTACTGAGCGACGAGTCCCACCAGATTTTTAAGAAATATAGAAGCTGATGTTTAGTTCTCTTGGTTTGTTAAAATTTACGTTATAACGTTAAAACTTAAGTTATAAAGACTAAATATGTTATACCATATACTTTTTTTTTTTACTTTTTTTTTTTTTTTTAAACATTCACACTTTTTTCTCATTCACACACACTCACACACACATTCACACTGTCTTTTCGGCAGCTCAGGCCATATAAGACATTTACGATAACCGTTATTTATGAATTTATATATATTAGGGTCCAGGCATTTTTATTTAAGCCATCTGGTATCCAGATAGTGAAAAATTTTTTTGTAAAAAAATCGAAAATCGATTAAAATCGATTTTTTAAAGGCAAAAATCGATTATTTGGTTTCGATTTTAAAAATCGAAAATCGAAAATCGATTCAGCCTCCGAATCTACCAACCCTACTGCACATATTAAGTGCAAGTTCTCTACTTGGCCAGCTAGTAAAGATTTGAGAAGTAAAGATAGTCATAAGCCACAGCAAAATGGCGCCGGAATCTGAAGAGAATGAAAATTTCTTCGTGTCAAAGGACTTGTATGAATAAGGGAGCTGAAAATGAGTCTTTTTTATGATTCTTAGCACCCAACAAGCGCCAGTTTTAGCTCCAATTACAAGATAAGAGTATAGATGTCGTAGACAGATCGTGAAATTAGACAGTTCATGAACTGTCTAGACATTTCATGAACTGCAGCCAGATCGTGTAATGGTCAAACAGTTACATGATCTGGCTAAAAATTTTAGACAGTTCATGAAATGCAATTGGGCCTTAGACAGATCGTGTAATGCTCGAGAATTACATGAAATGTCTAAATTTTTTAGGCAGTTCATGAACTGCCTAACAGCAGTTTTGCCGATCGTGTACTGTTTGTAATTTAATGCAATAAATCTAAAAAAAAATTTTATTTTTTCGAAAATCAAAAAAAAGGGCTTCTATAAGTTGTAGACATTTTAAATAGCTTTAATTTAAAAAAAATTGAGGTAGATAGCTTCAAATTTGTGGCCGCTGGAATCTCCCAAAATTAGAACCCCGAGACGCGCACCTTAACTCAAGATTTACAAAGTGAGGAAGATTTGGAAAATATAGTAATCGATAATAATAATAATATTGAAAAAAATTGACTTTTTTCGAGATCTTTATTTGCTTTACAAACAGTACACGATCGGCAAAACTGCTGTTAGGCAGTTCATGAACTGCCTAAAAAATTTAGACATTTCATGTAATTCTCGAGCATTACACGATCTGTCTAAGGCCCAATTGCATTTCATGAACTGTCTAAAATTTTTAGCCAGATCATGTAACTGTTTGACCATTACACGATCTGGCTGCAGTTCATGAAATGTCTAGACAGTTCATGAACTGTCTAATTTCACGATCTGTCTACGACATAGATATATTTTACTATGAATAACCTCTCCTTTGTGGCTTGTGACTATCTTTCACTCAAACTACTTACTCTACAAATTACTCGCGTTTTATGAAAATGCATTAACAAAAACGTTAGATTTGATCATCATAGAATAATTAATTAATAGAACTATTATTATTAACAATAATATTTGGATAGAATATCATTTGAAAACAATTAGAAGTAAAATATCTATTGGTGTGCAGGAATTTCTTTAAGTTTACTACACGAATACATTCTTTCTTAAAAATACTGTTTTCTTTAAATAAGTGTTTTGAGGGGTAATTTACGGATTTAGAAGTAAATATTAAAATTTCAACTAAAATATGTTTTTTTAATCACCTGGATAATCGGCCTATTCATATACTAATATTGTTTTTTGTTTTTTTATTATATATTATATTTGTATTTTGATAAATAAAACTGTATTCGCCATCAAATTTTGACGTGGGAACGTCTTAGAATACAGGTAGAGGGGTTGAGAAGGGAACCATGTAAGAAAAACTTGGATGGTTATCGGCTCGAATAGCTCCTCTGTATAATCATTTTAAATATACGGTTAGAAAGAATGATTCTTCAGCTAAAGATTTCACCATTCACCAGGCCGGTTAAGAGGGGTTATAGCGCGTTTTCACTTCAAAAATCCTGTTGGCCAATTTTAATGTTTTCATTTTCATCATAAAATTATTTTATTTTTCTAGATTAATTAAAAAAAAAAAAAATCAATTTTATTGAATTATTCAATCGTTCTAATGAATGAGTGGCTTAAGGGGAGAAAATTGTCGATTTTTTTGCGCTTATCGAATTATTAATTAAAATAAAAACGATTATTTATAAAGCGGAACTAAAATAACGAAAGCTTTTTGTTCATGTTTTCATTTCAATGTTTATTTAACTATTTCCTGTTAATTCTATTTCGGCCCAGGTTAATAAATACGTTCACTGTAAAAAAATATCTTTATAACAATTTCGGAATCTTTATTTATTTATTTATTTTAATTAAAAAAAAAGTAAAGTTTACACAGTGGCTTAATTAAAGGAACACTTGAGTTTTTTTTTGTCAACATAATCGAAAACAGAATGATTAAGACACCCCCTGGCGATCTTAAAAATACATTCCTTTCAACTTAATAGTTTGGTTGGTTGCGTCGCTTGAGACTACAGGCGCAAAAGATGCTTCAAATATCTTTAAAGAAATATGATGAATACATTTATTGTCCGAACTAAGATTCCTTCTTTACTTTTACTATTTCGGGGTCAGCATATTGCCGGACAGAGAAGAAGTAAAGTGACCCGCCGCTTGGCCTGACACTTGCTGAATGGAAGGTGAAGAATGACAAAAGAGGAATGGGATATCAGTCAGCCTTAGGACGGGACACTCGTGGTCGCCATCCACGCACTCAGAAAATAAGATAAACTAAGGTTGTTATTCCATTTCTATTACTAAGCTGATTGGAGATGTTGGAGTTCATCCCCCAAGAAGCAGATGAATGTTCGCACTTAAAATATGTCAGGAGTTACCCAGACTTACTTTAAGCTCGAGGCAAATATTGCAAATGTCCTGATGAAGGCCGGAAGAATCGACCGAAACGTCGACTTATGGAAAAAATAATATTTTTTCTTTATTTGCTTTCGGCTGCCTTGTTCTCCTCATTATTAATTATACATTCAGCCACTATTCCTTGCAATTAAGGCTCTTCAGAAGGCAAAGCTGTTCGCATGTTTTTGCCGATAAGATGGCGTTGGGTCTCTTAAAAATTTAGCCAAAAAGCCCAATTTACGAAAATATTACGAAAATTTGCTAACAGATGGCAGGATGGTAGGGCTAAATTTAATCTCATGTATTTGTTTAATTTTCGTTGATCTTTTAATAATGAATAGTTTATTTTAAATTTTATTAAATATTATCTATCATTTATAACAGCAGTATAAAAATATATAAATATAGGCTTATAAGTGATCTGATAATGCCGGCTGTTACACTAGCCTGCCATCTTTTGCAAAAATTCTCAACTATTTGACCGTTAATTTTTAAATAAATAATTTTTTATTTTGTCACCATTTCATTTAATTATTATAGCTTGGATATTAATGATTTTTACATTTTTAGATTAAAAAAAATTAGAAATTTCATAATTAGAACTTTTTTTGCATTTTCTATAAATATAAAAAAAAATATTTTTTAATTAATCGTAATTAAAAAAAAGCATTCTAATATGTAAAATGCTAACGAATTTAAATCAATTAAAAAAAAAAACTTTAACATGCCTCATTAGTGTGGGACTAAAGATTCATTATGCCCTCCTGAAGCCCCTTAATAATATATATAAATTTCAGACCCCATAATAAATAAATATATTATTTTTTTTATTGAAATAAATATATTTTATTTACTTTATTCATTGGAGGGGGGGAGGGGGCAATCGTCCGGATCGTATAACTCCCCCCCCCCTCTCCGAAAAATGTTCAGACTTCGGCTCTGAACAAGGCTATTTTTCTGCGATATATTTAACTATTTACTAAAATAAAACTCAGGAAGAAAGAAAGAAAGAAGTGAAAAATCAATCACTTATGACTTCTCGTTTTTTGATTTTTATTAAATATATTTTTCTGGTATCTTATTTGTGTTAAAATTAAAATAAGATGATGAAAATAATATCCGAAGACCCCTTTTAACTTTATAGTTTCCAAATCAATAGCAATTATATCATAGCATTTAATGAAGGTTTGACATTTAATGAAAATTCAATTGACTCATGGTAAATATAAACAACTAAATTTAATAATAAATTGCAATCGATATTAAAAATAGATTCAGATAAAATAGTTATTTAGTAAGAATTATTTAAGTTCATACCTTGCAAGATATTCAATTTCAACCATCAATTATACGCTGATTCTTTTGCTCCAACCAAAGCGCACAGGATAAAAATTTATTCAGCTCAAATTTTGTTTAATCTTGTTTGATTTTTGTCACGCTTATTCTGCTAAGTTTTTTTCCATGTGAGTAAGTGAGTGTTCTTGTTGGGTTCTCTAGCCTATAGTCTCTTTAGTACTAACAATAAAATTAACTCCGCATTTTTATTTTATTTTATTTATTTATTTAATATTAATTTTCTGTTCAGCTCTGCTTGGCTTTGCTTGTTTACATAGATCTTAGTGGCTGTTCTTCTTTTTGGCCAGTCATTTTTACTTTCTCTTACCTATATATGAATAATATATAGAGAGAGAAAATGCCCTCGGGGCTTGGTGTAGCTAACCTCGTATACCAAAAGTTGCGGGATCGGATCCCAGGCAGTCCGATGATTTTATTTAAGCCATTTGGATACCAAATTTCGAGATTTTGACACGTTTTGAGGTCCCCTGAATCCAAAAAAGTGGTTTCGCGACATGGTCTGTCTTGTCTGTCTGTGTCTGTGAACAAAATATCTCAAGAACGATAAGAGCTAGGAGGTTGAAATTTTATATTTATGTTAGGCACTTGTCTGAGACGTGATATGAAGCTTTTGAACAAAATCGACCAAAGAGTACTAGTACTTTACTGATGTACTTTTTCAGTTTTTTTTTTCGATTTTCTCAAAATTTGCTCCAACGATTTTTTTTTTAAATTCAAAAATCAATTATTTTTTAGATGCTCTTTCAAATGAATATTATCATTTTGCCATTGGAATCTTATGAAGACCACTTTACTCTTGTACTCCATAGAAAAGATAGGAGAAATGGTTACCATGGTAACAAAATATAAATATTTTCCCATGTTTAAAAATTTTATATCTTGAATTCAAATGTACCATACTGTCGGAAACTAAATATTTGTCGACACAAAAAATCTAGTGCGACCAGTCACACCAGATTTTTTATAAAAGAAGATGGAAATATTTTTATTTTTCCAAGTTTGGAGCTAAAAGTATACACAAAAAATTTTTCATATTTTTTTTTTAACAATAAAATAATCATATGAGTAAACACCAGATTTTTTAATTTAAAATTTGAATTCTTTTCATCTATGGGCAAAGAGTTTTTTTTTTTTTAAAGAATTATTTATACGGACAAATTTTTTCGCTCTTCTATCAGCATGCGCGTCGTCGGACGCACAAGTCGACGCACCAACGACTCGCACCAGGTTTCTTGGCATATACTCCGAAACTATTGGTCCGATTTTCATGGTGTTTTTTTTAATGGGTAAAAAATTATTCAGGGGTGGTTTTAGGATATCATTATATCAAATTAGGGAAGGGAACCCCCTTATCAGGGGTTCACAAATCACTCACCCGATTTGAATTAAATTTAAAATGACGCTTCTCTAGGGTGAAAAATTGAAAATGGTATTTTAGACCTCAGAGTCTCCGGCCCACCAGGGCACCCCCTTGTACCCTATGAACAACGCCATCTCTTCCCCAGAGAACTCGACTGAACGCTTCTCCTTTTAGACAAACACACCGAAAAGTTCCTTCAGACCACACAAATTTTTTTATTTCCAAAGAATAAAATAAAACCGATTGCACTTCGAAAAACTCTTTGTTCTGTTCATATTTAGAAAATGGCCGCTGTTCGTATCGCGTCTAATTAAACAAGCAATTTTTACTTTTTTATCCAGTTGAATGACTTGAAAAATTATAAAAGTTTTATTAATGAGTTGAATTTTCATTGTATTTTGTGTCTTGAAATATTAAAATAGTCATCATGCAACATCATCTCGTCTGGTAATTCGGATTATTTTGTATTTAAAAAGCCAAACTCATACTAGGAAAGGTTATTAGTCTTTCATTCAGATAATTTTTGAGGTTAATTGATAAACAAACGATTCTATTATATAAAAAATAAAAAATATTAATATTAAATCAATTTTATTTTCAGGTTTAAAATCGTCGTTTTGCTGGTCTTCTTCCACTGCTAGGCTCAATAATGATCAAGCTCAAGGCATTATTGGTGAGTGTTTGTTTTGTTATTCTCTGAGAATTTTAATTGTAAAATTTTCATTTTTTACTTTCTCTATATATGACAATATATAGAGAGAAAGTATTGAATTCATGTCAAAAATTTGATGGCACGTTTTGAGCTCCCCTGTATAAAAAAAAGTGGATTTCACGACATGGTCTGTCTGTCTGTGAACAAAATATCTCAAGAACGAAAATAGCTAGGGAGTTGAAATTTTATATTTAAGTTAGGTACCCCAATAGGCCCGTGACACGAAGCTTTTGGACAAAATCGACCCAACAGTACTAATACTTTACTGATGTACTTTTTCAGTTTTTTCAAAAATATTCAAAACATTCTTTTTTCTTTAAAAAAATGTTAAAATATGTTGTTTTGGTTAAAAATTGGCAAAATATGCATTGTTCGTGGAATTTCTTCAAAAAAAAAAGCCAAAATATGAACAAAGAGGGTTATTTCGAATCGAATACTCATGAAATGAATAACGGCAAAGTTTCAGGAACCTATTCAGCTTTTATGTTACAAACATGAACACCCTGGCTCCTGGACCTAATTATATTGGTAGGCCTATGCTAATAGTTTGCTTTTATGAGACATTTAAAATTTAATTTTAAATAAAATAACAATTAGCATAGGTTAAATTTGTTAGAAGCAAGGGCAAGTTTATGAGTCTTCAAAGGTTTACCATTGAGATACGTCACACGACTTCTACAATGACGATATGTTTATTTTTCTGCAATCACGATATGTTTTTATACAATACAATCTTTCTTTTACTGGACAGTCATCGTGGTTTGTTTGTCTTCTCTATTGTAATATGTTGAGTACTTTAGGATTCAAAGGGGATTTGGGAAGATTCTTGAGTTGTTGTTGTTGTTATACAATTTCTGTATGAAAGTTATTTTAAAACGGTCCTTTGTCTTAATAATTGACTGGCTCTTTTCTAAAGGGGTGAAAAGAGATAAGATGTTTTTCATGATCCCTTCCCATTCAAGGCCAAAAGAGAAAACAATGATCTTTTCCCATTTAAATAAATAGAATGCTGTTTTTTTGTCTGTGAATCCTCATGTAAATAGTGGGTGTTCTTGTTTATTTGGCATTAAGACAAGTTATAAGGGATTTTGTTAGACTTTAAGCAAAATATAACATTCTATTAATAGAATGATGAAATATTTTCATTTCATAAATAAACAATCAATAAATACATTATATTGCGTTGTTTTTCCAAAGACATGCTAAAGGACAGCTTTGAGGCTCTCTTAGCTACACCAAACCAGTGGCGTATATAGAAATTTTTTTCGGGGGGGGGGGGCCCGAACTCAAAAATTTTTCTGCGGAAAATTTTTGTTTTAAGAAACTAAATTTTTTCACACGAAATTTTTTGCGGAACATTTTTTCTTTTTGCGGAACCAAAATTTTCCATCCTGTGGAAAAATTTGTTGCGCTGATGTCCGTATATCCCTATATATGTATATGTGTTTGGGAAATTTCGGGGGGGGGGCGGCCCCCCCCCCTTATATACGCCCCTGCACCAAACCAAATACCAAGACCATATTATATTATATGTATATATATATAAAGGAAGGTGAAGAAAAAAGACTTTATTCGGCCTAAAATTATTTATTTCCTATGTCAACGTTTCGGGGAATTTACGTCATCCATCCTCAGGAACTTAAAAAACAACATACCAACAAAACTTTAGACAAACAAATAGAAAATAGAGAAAAAAGGCCTTTGTAAGTGTGTTCCCCTTTTCTCTCTTTTCTATTTTGTTTTTAAGTTTGTCTAAACATATAAAGATTTGTTGTTATGTTGTATTTTAAAGTCCTGAGGATGGGTGACGAAATGTTGACATAGGAAATAAATAATTTTGGGCCGAATAAAGTCTTTTTTCTTCACCTTCCTGTAAATTAAACGGCCTTCCTCAGGTTGGTACAAATACAGTCGGTGCCACAAGTGCCTGATGTGCTCGAGAATGGAGCCTTGAGCTTAGCCAACCAAATCAATATTTTAAAAATAAATAAATATTCTTTTTTTTAATGCAACTGAAGTGGAAAAGCTATTTTTAAGGCAACACTTCAGACGGCTAAGCATTTTGGTTGTATTAGTTCAAGGCTTCTCTTTCGAGCAGCACTTGTGGCATTGTCTGTATAAGACATAGGTTGGAGATCCCAGGTTCGATTCCCAGGGGCCAGTAGACTTTTGGCCCATGATAAATTATAAATTTTGTTCTTTTTTTATTTTATTAGTTTTGTTTTGTCCGTATTTTTATGAAAGTGATCTGGTGTGATATCACGAGTTACCCAAGCTAAGAATGACATTTTTTATTATCCTCCTCCGGTCTTTTCTTCTTAAGCGTCAGGGTCATGTTTATCGCCTCTCTAGTTTTTATGTCGACCCCAAATCATCAAAGAAAGGAAAGGAAGAGGAAGAAATATGAAAAAGATAATAAAAAAAAAAAAAAAAAATGAAAGGGGATGAGCTCCAGGTGGTCTTTCAATAATTTACTCGTTCCGCAAAATATGACCCTCTCACTATATGGCAATTGTTAAAAATTAATTAAAAAAATCACGTGAATATTTGGGTGGCGAGAGGAGTGTGCCGGGGATGCTGGAGAGAGAAAGTGGTCTATACGAGGCGTGTATGGGGCCTGCCACTCTGCTTTGGCTCTGGGTCGAGGTCAGGGGTTCCCCGCCAATCGATAAAGCGCCGCTCTGACTGTGGCTCACGTGACCGAGCGACCGAGTGCCGATATGCGCATGAGCATATATCTCTGCTGCAAATCCACGCACAGGAGATAATCCGCCTACGCGACCGCCCACGTAAATTTAAGCATCATCGCCATTGAAGAGTGAGTGTGTGAGTGTGTGTGTGTGAGGGAAATAAACCAAATATGCCTGGCTGCCTTTCTTATTTAGGGATTCCACCCTGATTAATCGATCCTCTCACTCAATGACAGCCAGCCAGCCTGGATTTTTGCATTTATAATCATTTATTGTTATCTATTAGTAAAAAATGGAAAAAGGTCATTTCATTTATTCTCCCAAATATGAAGAGTCTAAATCCGGATAGGCATAAAAAGAAATTGAAAGAAAGGAACAAGACAAGAAGCAACCAACGTAATTTCTTTATTATCAGCCCACGGCTAACGTTTCGATCCTAGGTCTGGATCATCATCAGTGCTGGTCAAAAAGGCATATATTCTTTCCCCGAAACGGGAGGGCTTCATGGGCAATAATGAGATTTATGCATTTTTAATAACAAAACTGCTATTATTGTTAAAAATTGAAATGCCCTTCTCGTTATATTTGAGATCCTCTTACAAATCCTATTCTTGCACATGAAGCCCTCCCGTTTCGGGGAAAGTATATATGCCTTTTTGACACAGCCCCAGCTCTGATGATGATCCAAACCTAGGATCAAATCGTTAGTCGTGGGCTGATTCTCATGGAGGAAAAAAAAAATTTGGGGGGGGGGGGACCAAGAACCCCCCCTCCCCGCGGGGGGCAAGAACCCCCTTTTTTTTTTTTTTTTTTTGGGGGGGGGGGGTTGGGGGGGGGGGGGGGCGCGGGGGGGGGGGCCCCCCCCTAGTTACGCCCATGCTGATTCTCAATAAAGAAACTAAATTGGCTGCATTTTCTTCTTGTTTTTTTTTTATCTCTTTCAACATCCAGCCATACATCCCCCTGTTACATGTAATTTCTTTATTGATATCAGCCCACCGCTAACGTTTCGATCCTAGGTCTGCACCATCCATTAATGTCAAAAAGGCACCCCTATATATTTTCCCGGAGACGGGAGGGCTTCATGAAATTTTCAATTTCGAAAGCCGACTATACATTTAACGAAGAGGGCATCTAATTTCTAACAATAATATCATTTTTTGTTATTAAAAGTGGATAAGACTCATTCTTGTACATGAAGCCCTCCCATCTCGGGGAAAATATATGCCTTTTTGACCACCCCAGCTCTGATGATGGTCCAGACCTAGAATCGAAACGTTAGCCGTGGGCTGATATCAACAAAGAAATTACATTGGTTGCATTTTCCTCTCGTCTTCTAAAATGCAAGAAGTTTGTCATGCTGTTCCAATCAGAAGATTTTTGATGCATAATATAGATAGGAAGGGATTCTAGCATTTGAAAATAACTTAAATTTCGATTGCCCTTCATTAATACTAACCAGTGGCGTCATTTGG
Source organism: Euborellia annulipes (assembly GCA_023213315.1). Taxonomy (NCBI): domain Eukaryota; kingdom Metazoa; phylum Arthropoda; class Insecta; order Dermaptera; family Anisolabididae; genus Euborellia; species Euborellia annulipes. The sequence continues at coordinate 17,589 of JAKCPI010028877.1, read as the reverse complement.
GGGGGGGGGTCAGAGGGACATTTAATCTCCCCCCCAAGGTGAAATGACGCCACTGATACTAAGTAAAAAAAAGATTCAAGTTACTAATGTTTCTAGAGTTTTTTAGGAGAAAAAAATTATCCCATGTTTTTTAAGTATTGAGCCATTTGTTGACCCCTCCGGGGGGGGGGCAAATTTCCATTGTTTGGACAATCGAAAAGCCCATCATTCTATGGGAGGGCGAGCCCCCCCCCCCCCCTTCTGCCCCCATCTAGTTACACTACTGAATAGAAGCTCTATAAAATAAATAAATGCATATTTTTGGAATTAAAATTTCGGAAAGATTATATCAACCTCATTAGATATTCTCTTTTTTCTCTCTTTTAAAGTTTATTAGTGTAATTAACACTATTTTGGGTTAATTTCTTACAAGGTCCATTACATTCGTAAAAAAAAATTAGAGTCATTTATTTAATTTCAGATTTTGTAATTAGAGGCGTCTAGATTTGTTGATGTCAATAATAGGAATCAGATTTCGTTAAAAGGCTTATTATTTATTATTCTAATGCGTGTTCACGCTAAGATCATATATTGAATATTATGTGCATGCTAAGAGGGAGATTTATCAAATTAATTACACAAGTGGAATCTATATTAAATTGAAATTAGTTTACTAAATATTCGTCCAAAGATGAATGTTCTTAAATACCGGCATATTCAGGGAGCCCCCCCCCCCACCCGAAAAAAAATTCATTTTTTTCAATTTCGGTATCTTGGCAGTCTAATGTCAATTCTTACGGAATGTAGTAATTTGAGTATCATTTGATATCAACCATTCCATTCTTTATATTTAATACTCCCAGCCAGTACAGGAAATTGTATATTTCAGAATCTTTATTTTTAATTTTCTTTAAAAATACGTACTTGATTTTTGGTAAATTGTGGTTTATTTGGTACAATGGTTCTGTCTGTCAGCTTCTTTAGGTATAAATTCAGATACAATTACAAAGCTTCTTACTAATTTGAGAATTAAAGCTTTCACAGTTATGTTCTCACAGGGGCGTATATATTAATAGAAATTTTTTCGGGGGGGGGGGTAGATTTTTTTTTAAAGAAACTAAATTTTTACTTTTTTCTTTTGCGGAACCAATTGGTTGGGAAAACTTTAAAGTTTTCCATCCTGCGGAAAAAATTTCACCCTCCGGGGAAGAAATTTGCGGAACTATATTTTTCGCCCTGCGGAGCCAATCAAACATTTCGGGGGGGGGGGGGGGGGGGGAGTCCAGCTGATTTCTGTATATCCCTATATATGTAAATGTATTTGGAAAATTTCGGGGGGGGGGGGCCGGGCCCCTGTGTTATCAGGGTGGATACCGGGAATATCCCGGTGGGTCCTCAAATATATTTAAGGTAATGTACCTTTTTGTAATTATTTTTCCTTAAATTTAATATTGTGGGCTTACGTCACCGATATTTGCCGGGCCTAAATGTGTTTCCAGTCCAACCCAGGGCCGGGACTACGAGATTTTTTAAGAGGGGCAAAATTTAATTTGCCGCCCCCTCCTTAAAATTTTCTATATAAAATTCATATCATTTTACCTTTTTTTTGATAAATCTTTCTTTAATTACCGCCCCCTTTAATTGCCGCCCCCTGATATCTGCCGCACGGGGCACATGCACCCACTGCCCCCCCCCCCAGATCCGGCCCTGGTCCAACCCTGTATGTTATTAAATAAGAATGCTTGTTTTCGGGTAAACTGAGTTGTATTTCGGCCACACATCCTGTAGCCTTCTCCAGGTACAAGTTCAGATACAATCACAAAGCGTCTTACATCTTGCGATCTATAAAATATCTTATACAATGTTAGATTTGGGGGTTTGGGCCTATTTTTTTAAAAACCACATGAAGTACGTGGCTGTTGATTTACATACAAGGAAGGAAGCAGGAGGAGCCAAAATTTAAAGCCTCCAATTTTATTATAAAATTGATGAGACATTTCGAGAAGGCCTATATTTCCTCATCATCAGTCTTTCAAAATTGTATCAATGCAATCTCACTGATGACTGGTCTCAAAATAGCACACAATTATTACTCTTACCTTTTCCTAAATCGAGAATTTGCGTTCATGTGCTTGTCACACCAGATTGAGGTATTTTTAGTTGTCCTTGGACAGTATTCCGAATTTCAAGATGTAAAATTTATAAGTATGGGAACATATTTATATTTTAAAGATTTCTATAGCAACAATTTCTCCATTCTTTCTCTATGAAGTACACTTGGTCTTCAAAAGGTCATTTCTAATAGCATAATAATACATTTTAATGACCATCTAAAAAATAATTTATTTATGAAAATTAAAAAATTGTTCCGATGATATCTGGGGATCAGCAAATTTGTACGAAATTAACCGGATAAGAAATATTCGAGATTTTATTTGCTTTTCTGTATGAATCCTCGGCACCACTGTGACGTAATAAAAATGAGTAGGCCTTTTAGAAATTTACAGTAGACCCAGGGCCGCAGACAGGGGGGGCAGGGGGGGGCTATATCCCCGGGGCCCGGGCCCTCCGAGGGGGCCCGGGCCCATTGCACTCCCACCTTAAAATTCTAATAAAAAATAATTTTCATGGTTAAAATTTCAATTAAAAAAAATGATTTTCTTGAAATTTTTTCCTCAGGGGGCCCGGGTCCTTTAAGCTCAAATCTTAAAATTATAATTTAAAAAAATCATTTTCTTGAAATTGTTTTTTAAGGGAGCTTTTTAAGCTCAAATCAAGTTTGATCTTTTTCACGACTCAGGATAGCTAAAAACGCATATTTCAGTGGCTAATTTTCAAAAAATTTTCCATACCCCCAGATTCCCCGGAAATCCTCTGTCCGGATCTGGCCTCGATAAATTAGCTCTTTGTTTAGGAAATTTTGAAAAATTTTTAAATAACTTTATTTAAATAAATATTGTAAGCTCTGTATAACTATTTCAAAAGTTGTGTCAAAAACTGTGTAAAAATTGTTGGCATGAAGGCCACAATAGCCTTTTACATACTAAAAAAAACTTTGAGTTTTTTTTTTTTTGGGGGGGGCGTATTAGGAAGTAGCCCCGGGGCCCGTCAAGTCTGTCTGCGGCCCTGAGTAGACCTATATTATATTTGTATTTTTTTCTCTAAAAGCTCTGTCCATTTATCTAGTTTCTTATCTCTCTTTTATTTCGTTATATTCTCCTTTGAAGAATTATATTATTACTAGAATAATGTAGAGTCAATTTTTATCCTCACCCTCCCCATTTTCCCTTGATTAAATAGTCAGTTTTGAGTAGCCTCCTCTTAAAAAGGGAAAAATTCGTGGATTAATATTGGAAACCAGTGGACACGCAAAATTCACATTCACCATAGATAAAAAGTTTAGGAATTTGATTAGATCTGTTCAAATAATTTTTAAAGAAAAAAAAAATTTGATTTATTATTTTGAGGAAAAAATGTGTTGAGTCTAATCACTTCGACAGCTTTCTTTTTCTTATTCTCTAGTGATTAAATTGCTGCTCACAAACTAGGCTTCTCATATATATATGAGCGCACTCATCCTCACTAATTCAAACGGGGTAGAGAGGGTGCAGCGTTTCGTAACGCCTTTCTTAAATCGAACTTGCTTTACACGCAAAATTCATGTCGTGATTAAAGAAGTTTTCCTTCAAAAAATTAGAGTTATGGGCCATTCAAGTATTATGTAAGCAGTCTAAACGAAGGGGTTGGTCAATTGCTTACGAAACCATTTTTTTTTTTAAATACTGATACAGCTAACGATTTTCCTTATTACTGACGAGGGAGGTGTATCGTGGACTAAAAAATTTGCTTTTTGGAATATTTGAATCGCCCTTAATAGTCTTATTTTGTGATATTTTTGCTTGACGTCAATATATTATTTTTTTCCCACTGAGGAACGCTTAACCTAAATTAAAAATCACTGATTGATAGCATTTTAAGTTCAGGACGATCAAAATATATTTTTTTTTAATGTACAAGATTATATAAATTTTATATTCTTTGATTTAGCCTAATTAATTGATTTTCTTCAAAAATAATTATACTCTTTTTTAATCAACTTTAATTGTTATTGTTTTTACTTCTAAATATTCTTTGATTGAATCATCACCCCTGAAACAAAAACAAATTGTTATAGTCACTTTGTTACAAGCGCCCGCCATCTATGAACATTCAAATGAACTACTTACAATTCTCTTCCATGGCCGGATTCTTTAAAGCCACCAAATGGAGTTTGAGGCAAAACTGCATTATAACAATTAATCCTAAATAAAATAAAAATATTAAGTAAATTATTCTATATAAATACATATACTAATATAATTTTATTAAAAAAATTCTTTACCACACAGTGCCTGCTTCAACCTCTTGGGCATATTTAATAGCAGTGTTAATATCTTTTGTGATAATTCCAGCAGCAAGGCCATAATGAGTTTTATTTGCTCGTTCTATAGCTTCATCTAAAGTTTTGAATTTGATGATCGATTGTACTGGTCCGAAAATCTGCAAGATAAATCAATTTAATATGCAGCCAAGGGAGCTCGCTGGTGTAGCGGGCTCTAGAGTGTCAGTCTTCTACAAAGCAGATCCCTGTTCAAATCCTGGGTGTGCGGGATTTTTCAATAAATAAAAATATTTATTTAATGCAAACAAAACCTCAAGCATGCCCTGGTTTGGAATATAGGATCTCGCCACATTAGTCCCCAGGCAGCTCTACGGGAAGAGGGAGTTGCTGTGACATCCCGTCCTGTGGAATGGACGTAAAGAAGGTTGCCTCTCAGTGATGCATTCTTCGAAAGGAGTCGGTGCTGAGGGAGTCCTTCCTCAAACTAGGACATCCTCCCTAGCATAGAAGAGGTTGGATAAAAGGAGCCAGGTGCAACCAGAAATAAGGATTAGTTCACTAGCTAGAAACGAACGAAGGGGAGGAGGAGTTAGAGATAGGAAATGATGTAACCTCACGGGGTGTCGGTAAATGGTTACGGCCAGAGGCCGGTTGTGTTAGAGGTGTGTCTTCGTGCACGGAAGCATCTCGGGTAAACAAACGGGGATCCCGATAGGAATTTCAAATAGTAATAATAACCAGGCAATCTTTCGGTTGTTTTCGCTTACCTCCTCTTTGGCAATTTGCATTTCATCTTGGACATTAGAGAAGACAGTTGGTTGAATGAAATAACCGTCATTGCCAATTTTACTTCCTCCGCATTCCAATTTTGCTCCTTGTGATTTTCCAGATTCAATTAAACTTAATATTCGTTTGTACTGTTCTTCGTCGATTTGCGGCCCTTGTTGTGTTTCCTCTAAGTAAGGATTTCCCACCTGAAAGCAATCACATTATTTAGACATCTTATATTTATTCATAAATCAAAATTGATTGACTTACTTTGCGTTTAAGTGCCATATCTCTAGCTTTATTTACAAAATTGTCATAAATTTTTTCATGGACGAAGGTTCTGGACCCGGCACAACAGACTTGGCCGTGGTTTGAGAATAGTGCCATATGGGCCAGGCCAACTGCCTTATCAACTGAAATAAACATTTTTTTATTTAAATTTTTTTAATGTGTCTAATAGGGAGGAAGGTACGATACTCTATTCTAGATACAGGAGAAGTAGCAGCCAGGAGATTAAATAAAATAACTTTTATTTGGACGTTTCAGTCACTAATCACAGCCTTCCTCAGGACAATTAATCGTTACAATACAAGATATTCATTGTTCTTTTTAATTACACAATTTTTAGAAAATTATTTCATTTCGTGTATGTATAATGGTGACCCGTTCTCTCGGGGCTTCTTAGATTCAACGAATTGAAAAAAAAAAAAAAAAAAACCTCCCCCACCGACAAAATTCTATTAATCCGTCCCTGCACTCCGCATTGCTCCTATCTTTTTCGGCTGTTTTAATTATTAGATAGAGCTTTGTTTGAATGATTGGAGGAAAACCCCAGGTTCGGGCAGATTTTTGAATTCCTTAAAAAAATACGGTTGAATACCATTTCCAAATAACAAGGATACAGGAAGCAGGACAAGCAAAAGAAATCTGGCAGGCCCAAATAAAAAAAGAAACGTGAATTGCGGCCCTCTTGCCAGTCCAGGGTTCTTGCTGAAGGTTTTTCACAGCGCCCTATATCCTGTGAATTAGCCAATTATTTTATCGTTTAAGATAAAGAAATTTCCGAGATAAGTTTGTGTTTTTGGTTAGACAAATTGTACCCCTGGTCTCGAACCTGGACTTTCCGCTATTGATTATATGTATTTTCTTCACGGACCAGTATCGTTATACTATAAGTTCTTATTTATAATAGTTTAGTTTTATTATAACAACATTTTATTTACCATCAACGTCTTCCATAATAATTAACGGACTCTTTCCTCCCAATTCACATGTAACTCTTTTCAAATTTGATTCGGCAGCTGCTTTCATGATTAATTTGCCAACCTAGAAGAAAATTAAGTATTATAAGATTGACTTTTGTTACATACATTCATTTAAAAATTCATATATTGGCGCAATTATTGGCCATGATATAACAAACAAAGGAATTAGAGTGATTTTTTTGTTCTAATTACCTGAGTGGATCCAGTGAAGGCGACTTTGCTAATTTCAAGATGCCTGGAGATGGCTTCTCCTGCTGTGGGTCCATAGCCAGGAATAACGTTGATCACTCCAGGGGGGAATCCTACTTCTTGGGTGAGAGCTGCGATGTAGAGGGCTGAAAGAGGAGTCTGTTCTGCTGGCTTCAATACCAGAGTACATCCCGCAGCCAAAGCTGGTGCCAATTTCATAGATGCCATTAGAGTTGGGAAATTCCATGGGATAATTTGACCTACCACACCAACTGGCTGAAGTTTTGTCATTGAAATGAAACCCATGTCTAAAAGTAAAAAAAAAAACATTTTTTGTATTATACTCCCATTCTATTGTAGATATTATACAAAAAATAATATATATTCATACCAGCGGGGATAGTTTTTCCGTGCACTTTGTCAGCCAACCCGGCAAAATAACGAATTGTGTTGATCGATTGATGTAATTCCATCATTGAATCTTTAAATGATTTTCCATTGTCTAATGTTTGCAAATTGCTAATATAAACCATATCACGTTCCATCAAATCGGCCAGCTAGAAAATAAGAAATAACAGGTGCTATTTGTTATAATTTTAATAAAATAATTGGAATAGGAGGGTTGTTTGGAAAGTTCCGTTTGGTAGTAAAAAAGGAATCTAGTACCTAGTATAGATAAAGAAAGGAATTTATTTCACAAAAATCTATAACCTTTACTCTACTTTTCAACATAACTCCTTGCCAGGCGTGATATAAGTTTTTGTTTTTCTTCATTTGAAGCTCTTTTCACCTTCAGATGCCGAAAGAGATGAAAATCGTTAGGAACGAGGTCGGAACTGAGCTTCAAAAACGATGAAGAGTTACAAGTACGTTGCCACATGATTGACAACACAAACGGCAAAGTTCTTTGACGAAGAAATACATAAACTTATACCACGCTAATGCCTGGCAAGATGCTTTTTTCGGCTCATTAGGGGTTTAATTTCTCTTAATTTATTACCTTTCAAAAGCTCCCACTCTTCTTTCCACCTATCCAAAGATTTCTTTTTGGAATGGATTTTCAGGTCATCATAAAAGTCAAAACTTGACTTGCTAGGACCCTTTTTTTTTGCCAACCAATCAACCTTCTCATTATCCAGAATACCATAGTGACTAGGCATCTACATTAAATAAGCATCTCCACCTTTAATATAAGTCCCTAGGCAAATTAGGGGAGTGTCTAAGAGCATTTTGCTCATTTGGTGTGCGTTCAGCCTTTACCTGTACTTGATTTCTTTTTTATTACCAAACGGTACTTACTTTCCGACCTACCCTCGTATATTTAAAAAAGAATGTAATGTCTTATAATTCATTATTATTCAGAACTAAATTGAAGTTTCTAAATTTGTCAAATTCTATATATTATATCTCTATATACCTTATAGATGAGTTTTCCTCTCCCTGATGCATCCATTTTTCTCCATGCCGAGTTCCGTTGAAAGGCAGCTTTCGCTGCGGCCACAGCTTTATCAACATCAGCCTAGAAGAGTTTAATAAATCGTATTAATATAACATTATTAAATGTTACTAAAAAGAGGAAATTGGAGATATATTTCATAAAGGAACTCCCGAAAAGTATTTTTGTGCATCTATCTCGTATTAATTCCTAATTCTTTTCTGCTTTGCTTAATGAATAGGACATTCATCGACCCTGACAATTCATTTGTCAAACCTATTAAGCTAGGCACTGAATCATTTTATTTAACTCAGGACCTTGTCCAGAAATTTTTTTGGAGAAGTTAGATGCTTCGTACGATTGCCACCCCACTCCAAAGGGAGCGTACAAGTATTACGTAACGCAATTTGGGGGGAGGGGGGTCTCGTAAAACGTTAACATGCGTTACAAGGGGGGAGGGGAACCCCCGCTCGTGGATCTTTTTCCCACATGTTGAACAACGCGTTACGTAACTGGTATTTTAGCGACTTTCCGGTACTTTGCGCAACATAATTGTGACTTTTAGATAAAAATGGCCACTTGAGCGTTACGTCTAGGGGGGGGTCCATAAAAATGTTACGGCGCGTTACATGGGGGGAGGGGGGGTCAAAAAATCTTCAAAAATTGCGTTACGTAATACTTGTACGGTCCCAAAGAATGTAAGGTCCCAAAGAATACATATAATAAATATATAATAAAACATAATAAATATAAAATATTTATTTTATATGGCCGTTGACAATAGCAATATTGATAATTTAAAAGCCAAGGGATGAGGGTTCGGGTCCCAGGCAGTCCTATGAATTGATTAAAATTAATATTATTGTAATTACCATATTTATTGAGGTCCAGGCATATTTATTTATATCATTTGGTATCCAAATGATTTAAATAATCTCATCGAACTGCCTAGGGTCCGAACCAAAATTTGTCAACATCTCTAACCACGAAATTACAGAGAGGGGGAAGGTGGTAAGGACTTTTATTAAGACAGGGATTTTCACTCCCATAAATATGCTTATAGCTCGTGGGTCTTGTTCCCACATGTATTTTTAAATTGACTCAGGGGCGGAGGTGGTGATCGCCCCCCCCCCCCTTTAATTTGTCCCGAGAAAAAAATAAAATAAAAAATCTTACTATCAAGTCTCAAATCACCTTGAAGGTATTATTTATTTTCATCAGCCTGAGAGGCCCTCCTGTAAATTGAATCTCTCCACCCCCCCGCTCCCCAGCAAAATTGCATTAATCCGTCCTTAAATTCACTCCCTATTTTGAACAAATCTTTACTCTCTAATTGACCCTATTCTTTAGGGGGAAAATTAATAATAAATAGGCCTATCAATTTTCTATGACAAACAAAAAATAAATCCTATAGAACTCTAGAAAATATTAATAAAATAAAATATTTAATCAAATGACTTTCATTTTTTATCCTTTTTTTTCTTATATAACCATCTTAATTAATTAAAAAGTGTTATCGCATTAATTGTTCCATAATATGAAATATTAAATTTATCTTAATGCGAATACAAAAAACAAAGATAAAAAGAAAATAAAAAAAAAAAACAGAAATCTCAACATGACTAGTGGGAATTAGAAAAAAATAAAATGAGGGTAATAGTTTAATGACTTAAATCAAGGATTTGCAAAATTTCTTGAGATATCTCCCTCATTTAGATTAGGCAGTCGATAAAATATTGGCTAATCAAAAAAAAAAAAAAATGATTTCATGATATGCTTGCTAATCTGTTAAATTTCATATAAATAAAAAAACAATTTCAGCTAATTTAACCGAACGATCATTAACGCCATTCTTCTTTTGCTTGGGAGGGGGGGGGGGGGTTATTTTTTCTTAAAAAATTCATTAGTAAAAAAAATTCTTAGTCAAAAATAGTTCCTCTTCAAAAGACCTATTCTAATCTATCTTAATGATAATGAAATCTATTAAACATTTAATATAAAATATCTTATACATTTCTAAGTAAATTTAACACAAATCCATATCACTTTAATAAATAATTACAATTTAAATAAAACAAAGACAAAAATGTCGAAATTTTTTTATTAACGCCAAATTTCAAAAATTTTAAGTTTTTCTTTGTCTATTTGGTTGGAAATTCTTATAAAAACAAAATTTTTAATTAATGACCTATGTACATAGATTTTAATAAATAACAATAAAAAATAATATCCAACTACCCAGACAGCTTGGAATATTGCAGTAATATTGCACAATATTGCTTCTCAAACAGCAACATTGCAGCAGCATTGTCTCAATATTCCTGCAAGTTACCAAGAGGTGGGTGGGCATTGGAATATTGCAGCAATGCTGCTGCAATATTGTCAATATTTTGCAAGATTTGCAATATTGCTGCAATATTCCAAACTATCTGGGTAAGCATCGAAATTTTTGTCCCTCAAATTGAAAATCGACATATTTTTCTTTATTTTATTTAAATTCTTTTAAAGTGATTTGTATTTGTTTTAAATTTACTTAGAAATGTATAAGATATTCATGGCCTGCCCCCCCCCCCCCCAGAAAGCTCCTTGCCCAAAAAAAAAAAAATTGAGAAAATATGGGGCTTTCCAGGCCCACTGGAGGTTAGGTGGTCCCATGCCCCCCCCCCCCCCCCAGCGAGGATGGCTGGTCCCGCGCCCCCCCCCCCCCCAGCCAAATTCTCTAGTTACGCCCATGAAGATATTTCAAATTAAATTTTTCTTAAATTAGAGCAGTGGTTTCCAAACTTTATTTTACAACGCCTCCCTTGAAAATATTTAATCGTATGACGCCTCCCCCACCCCTCATTTTATAAAATAATACAAATACAAAAATTTTTAATGCAAAAAACATGAATTTATTTATTCTTATTTATAAATCTAGCAATCATTTGGAAAATTGCTCACTGATGCTAATATTCGCCCCCCCCCCCCCTTAGACTAGTCCGTTAATGTAGGAATTAAACCCTGTTTCAACAAACCAATAGTTTCCAATAATTTAAAAACATAATCAATAGGATTCCATTTTTCGGTGTCTCCATAAATACTTCATAAATGATATCCTTATACATTAATTTATTTTTACCAACATTTTTCCTTAAAAATAACTTTAAATCCTAATAAATATTTATTGTTTACCTTATCGCCTTCAGACACTTGAATAATAGTTTTTCCAGTAGTTGGGTTTAATGTTGGAAATGTCTTTCCTGAGGCCGAATTCACCCATTCGTTGTTGATGAACAACTAAAAAAAAAAAATAACAATTTATTTTTAATAATTCCTTAAATTCGACATAACAGATGTTTCTACTATTAATTTATCAATTCCATTATTTACTCGAATAATTCACCGATAATAAAAATTTGTTCCATTAGTTTAAAAATTTTATATCATCTCTTTATCGCTTGAAATAACAAGGATAACAAGGATCTGGATACTCTAAAAGGTCTCTATTTAACAAATGATAATTTTCAAGGCTTGTTATATTTAAATGCACGACGGGTGAGGCAGGGGGGGGGAAGGGCATTCAAGCTTCAATCCTAATGAAAACAATCTGGTGTGACTGGTTGCACTGCACACTATTTTCTCTTATCTTCGGTGCTATCATATGGTGATTTAACATTGGCTCTATGGAAGGAAGAGCTGGAAAATGAATTTGGAAAATCTGAAATACTACATCAGTAAAAGTGTACTTCAAACAATTTCCACGAAAAATTTTATTGATTTACTTTTTAAAGAGCATCTAAAAAATAGTTGATTTTTTGAATTTTAATCAAAATCGTCAAAGTCACTTTTGTGAAAATTGAAAAAAACTGAAAAAGTACTCCAGTAAAGTACTAGTACTTTTTGGGTGATTTTGTTCAAAAGCTTATTTTAACTGTCCGGGGAGGGTACCTCACTTAAAAAAAAAAATTTCTACCTCGTAGCTCAGTTCCTTCATCACAGACAGACCAATTTGCGGAAACCACTTTTTGGATTTAGTGGACCTCAAAACATGTATTTCCATCAAAATCTTGACATCGATTGATAGGATCGCAATACTTTTTAAAAAAATTAAACGAATTTTTTTTCTCTTTGGGGACCCAGGGCGATTAGGCTCTAATTTGACTAATGAAAGATAGGCCTAAAAATGTTCCCCTTCTCATTTAAAATTTAAGCTTTTTTTGGGAGGAAAGGAGAGTGTAAGCCTATTAATATACAACTCCGGGAACAATTGAAATTTAAATAAACAATAAATAATAAAAAATTTTAATACGCCTCATTTATTATTCGAGTTTTAACAACAGATGTGTGATTTGGCTATTCGAAATAGCGCTTCGACCTAGACCTTGAATTCATTAGACGAGCTGTTGTGTCATACATTTAAATCTCCCTTAATACATTATATAACCAGAGGAGGAGGAGGTGTGCTTCTTTTTTATATACCCTAGTATAAGCTTAAAAATCAGATTTTAATAAATAAGAAATTACATATACAATATTTAAAATATTATATAGGCTACATCGCGTATGTAAGGCGCGAGAGGGAAATTTATAAAATTCCAATATTTATTAATTCAAATACCCGAAAAAGGTAAGGGTGTGTCGCCGGGTGTTGAACCAGGTCTCTAAGCAAAAAATTTAACTTCTGAAATCAGTGTTAATTCATTTTAACACTTCCTTGAATCATATTGCTATTCTGTAGGCAACCCCATAGCGTTAACATTTATTCAATAGTGTTAAAAATTAATGTCATGTCTAGGGGATGCCTTTAATATTTTAACGCCGTATTTAATGCATAAAAAATGGCGTCTTTTACCAAAAAGTAAGGTTATGATTTTGATAGCTTAAAGATAAAAAACGTCACTTGGTTTGAAGAATAACATTTTTTAAAGCTGGTGTTTCATGTAGTTTGAGAATAACAAATCAAGTTAGTAATGCGCCTGCACGAGAGGTTATCGAGGGGTGTAAAAACACGAACAAGCAGAAAACATAGCTATCTTCATATGGATCGTTAACGCCTGATGTTAAAAAGTGAAATGTTAACGTCGCTGTTAAAACTTTGTTTAGAGATTAGCATTTTTTAACGCTGATGTTATTACTTTACTTTTTAATACCCAATTTATGATGTTAAATTTTAACGTCGTAGAATGGACCTGTTTTTAAGGATCTTTTAGTATTCACATGAAATCAAAACAATGCAGGTCATTCTAATAAGAAACTTTTGTTTTTGTCATATGCTAAATTACTTTATTTTACCTTAAAAGTTTTTTTTTTTCGAAAACAATAGTTTTCATGGGCAAAATAGGGTTAGCAATCTGATGCTAATCCAGAGGCCAAAAATGATTTTGATCCAGATCTAAGATCCCACCCCAAAAAAAGGATTTCGGTCCAGAACCAAAAATCTTGGATTGAATCGGATCTTCAGATTTAAATCCAAAAAGGTAGCGATTCTACCGATCTCTGATCATGGTATACCAAGGGCAGATCACTTCTAATTTTTTTGAAGTTTGATTGTATATTAAATCGCACTATCCGAAAAAAAATACTGTACCTATAATTACTGTGTATATGTTACAATCTGAACCTGAAGGGAATAACGCGCAATAAAAAGCAAGGCCAATGAAGAAAACATCCTACCTTTGTGTATTTAACTTCGACATTAGGGTTAGCCATTCTGATCGTCCTTAAGATGCACCAGTGAGTCTAAAGTGGCACCGGGCCTAACAATTCCAGGCTCTTTTATCTGCTGCGTTCCCCTCCACATCAAGTTATCTCTCTCGCTCTCTCCTCTCGGATGACAAACACTATATTCATTCTAATTATAGATCCGATTTAAATTCATTCATTTTTCTAAGCCTTATTAAAATTTTTATCTCACTCCTAAAACATTTCTAAATAATTTCTTTGCGTTTTGTAATAGTAAAAAAATATAGCCTATGGAAAGGGGTAAACTTTTTTTTACCATTTTTTTCGATACGTGGTAACCCATGCAGATGCTTTCCTTATTCATTCGGAATTTTCTGCATCAGCAGATGTTATAAATTATCTTGACTTTTTTAAACTTATTACGCCATAATTTTATTATCGGATCATCAGATATATATATTAACCTTTAACCTTAAATATATTCTGGAAGAAAATATTTGGCTTTGTTAAAATTAGATTTAGATAAAAGCAAAAAAATTTTAATCCACAATCGTCTTTTATCTCTCTCTAAACATTATTACTTTCTCTAATAGTGAAAAAAGTATTGCGATCATATCAATTGATGTCAAGATTTTGATGGAAATACATGTTTTGAGGTTTCCTAAATCCAAAAAAAGTGGTTTCCGCAAATTGGTCTGTGTGTGATGATTTAAGGCATGAAGGAACTGAGCTACGAGGTAGAAATTTTATATTTAAGTGATCATCATGCCCCGAGCGCTACTCACAAAGGGGCGCCAAATGGTCTTCAAAACAAAAAATCTGGTGTGACTGGCGCACAGCACACAACTTTCTCTTACCTTCGGTAATCGAAAGTTGTGTTCTGTGCTTGTCACACCAGATTTTTTGTGTCGACATGTATTTAGTTTCCGACAGTAGGGTACAATTGAATTCAAGATGTAAAATTTATAAGTATGGCAAAATATTTATATTTTGTTACCATGGCAACCATTTCTCCTATCTTTCCTATGGAGTACAAGAGTAAAGTGGTCTTCAGAAGATTTCAATCACAAAATGAGAATAAACATTTTATTGAAGATCTAAAAAATAATTGATTTTTGAATTTTAAAAAAAATTGTTGGAGCAAATTTAGAGAAAATCGAAAAAAACTGAAAAAGTGCATCAGTAAAGTACTAGTACTTTTTGGCCGATTTTGTTCAAAAGCTTCGTGTCACGTCTCAGGGGGGTGCCTAACTTAAATATGAAATTTCAACCTCCTAGCTCTTTTCGTTCTTGAGATATTTTGTTCACAGACACACAGACAGACAGACAGACAGACAGACAGACAGACACACACACACACAGACAGACCATGTCGCGAAAACCACTTTTTTGGATTCAGGGGACCTCAAAACGCGAAGATCCATCAAAATCTCGACATCGAATTTTTGACATGAATCCAATACTTTCTCTCTATATATATATTACATATATACATAGGTAAGAGAAAGTAAAAAATTGCTGGATAATTTTTATTTTTATTATTAATTTCTGGAAAATATATTTTAAATATAGAGGGCCAGTGTAATATAATAATTTTATGTTTTACATATAATTTTATATGGTTTTCGAGTGGGGGGGGGGGGCTAAAAAGGTATTGTGCCCCGGGCGCGAGTTAAGCTCACTACGCCACTGGTCTCTATGTGATGAAGGAACTGAGCTACGAGATAGAAATTTTATATTTAAGTGAGATACCCTCCCCGGACAATTAAAATAAGCTTTTGAACAAAATCGACCAAAAGGTACTAGTACTTTACTGAAGTATTTTTTCAGTTTTTTTCAATTTTCACAAAAGTGGCTTTGACGATTTTGACTAAAATTCATAAATCAACTATTTTTTAGATGCTCTTTAAAAAGTAAATCAATAAAATTTTTCGTGGAAATTGTTTGAAGTACACTTTACTAGTATTTCAGATTTTCCAAATTAATTTTCCGGCTCTTCCTTCCATAGAGCCAATGTTAAATCCCCATTTGGGGATTTGCATATTAATTTCTATTCGAAAAAAGTGGGGGAGGGGTCCCCCTTTGAAACTTTTTACACATTTTAAAATTTTTTTCTAATTCTTATGAAATTTTGTATATGAGATTTTGAAAAATAACCAGACTTTATTTGAAGCAATCAGCATTTAAAATACACAAAGCCTGAAAATTTTGAATGCCCTCGGGGCTTGGTGAAAAAAAAAATATATCCAAAACGAATACTCCCCTCTGCGGGCTCCCATGATCAAATTTAATTTTAATTAAAAGTTATGATTAAATATATTGTTTTGAATTGGTTACCAGTCATTTTAAATAAATAAATCTAAATGGTCTTGAAATTTTTTTTCGGGGAGGGAGGGTGGGGGCTGAACTCGAAAATTTTTCTGCGATTTTTTTATTTTTTTTTTGCGGAACCAAAGTTTTCCGCCTTGCGGAAAATTTTTTTTCCCGTCCGTTTAAATCAGTTTACTTTTTTTTTAGAGACACGAAAATTTCGGAACATTCGCTCTTTTGCGGAACCTCATTTTTCGCACTGTGGGGCCCATCAAACGTCGGGGGCGCCCTCGCCTCCCCCCCACCCTTATATACGCCCCTGAGATATAATATAATATAAATAATCACAAGTAGAAAACGCATGGATGGGACTTGATATTGTCCCTCCCTGAACATTTTTGCCAATTAAAATTACACAGTGATCTTAGTTTTTAATTAAAAGAAAGAAATAATTTTTTGTTTATTAATCCCGCCAACTTAGTTCAAAATTTTGTTAAATAAAAATGTTATTTACCTACATTTGTCTAAAAAAAATTTTTTTTCCATATTTTTATTTAAATAGTAAACTTAATTAATATTTTATTTATATCAACTGTGATTTATATTAAGGCGCTTATTGTATATGAATTTCAAAAACATTTAAATCAACAAGTTATTGAACCAACCTTTAGAAAGAGTCGGCTGAATTAAATAAAAATTATTTCTTTCTTTTAATTAAAAAGTGATGTATATATTTTATTTAAATTCTAAAATAAATAAATAATTAATATTTTATTTGAAATTAATAGAAAAAAATGTTTTGATTTTTTGGTGTATTTCATCAAGTGATTGAAGCAACTTTTATAAGGGAACTCGCCTCTGATTTGCAAGTGTGTGCGTGCCTGCGTGTCTGTGTGTGTGCTTCCAATGGCTTCTCATCACCTGTCAAGTCCACCTAACAAATATCTCAATTTTATAAGGTATTTATTATTTAATTTGCATTTCTTTCTCTTTTTTTGTTTGAATTAGATATTTTCTACTAATTTAATTTGTAAATTAAATTCCATTGACACTTAAAATAAATAGAGACTATCGTTGAATGTCATTTGCTCCTTTTGGTTATGATTCGATCTTATTTTCTTTTTATTTCGTATTTTCGACTTTTTAAAGTTATTCCCTATTTTATTAATATATTTAAAATGGTTTAAGTGATTTATTAAATAATTATCTTTATTATTATTTTCATCTTTGTCAAATGGGTGCATTCCCTTAACATGGATATTATAAAAATTAATCTTTTTTATTAAATTATTTATTTTGAATTTAGATTTTGAACAATCACCCCTCGTTTTAGATTTCAAGACTTTGATTTTTTTAATTTTTATTAATTAATTTTACCTTCTCTTGCTTTTTTCAGAAGTGACTTCGTCTCATTAGATTTGTTGAAACTCCAGCGAGATTTTTTATTCAAAATATAAAATTAGGTATCTATTAAATCTATTAATTTTATTCTATTATTCTGGTATTAAATAAATATTAATTTAATTTTACATTTGATTATTAATCATCTGAGATGGTTTAACTTTGAGTGAAAACGAAATGACATCAATCATCAAAAA
>JAKCPI010028876.1:0-11976 GCA_023213315.1 Euborellia annulipes | reverse complement strand
CAAATAATTAAATGAAATAATCTAATAGCTCCATAATCCCACAATAAAAAACTGTATTCTTTGCATTTTCTCACTGATTATTCTTTTCTTTTCGAAATCATTAGTGTAAAAATAATTAAAACGGAGTTATTTATTATTTTTTTAAAGGAGTGTATAATTAAAATATATATATATTTTTTTTGTAATAGGCTTATGAAATTTTTGAAAGGCACAATATAATAAATAAGTGAAGATCAAAGAGGAAGAAGCCAGAACCCAAACAAGCATAATCCATAGAAGTTCCTGACAGTCGCCCTGACAAATGACTTAAAAGAAACAAACAAATGGGTGGTCAAAGGGCCACAAACGCCGACACCTGCAGTCATTCTTAAAAGTGCAAAAAGGCATAGAGGCACGAAAGTTGTGAAGAAGAAGGAGGGGATTTTATTCTTAATGGAGGAAATTTTTAAAAGAATCATTTTGTAATAATAACAGCTGCAAAAGCAGGAATTCAGGTTCGAGTCCAGGGGCACGATTTGTCTAACCAAACACAAACGTTTTTTATTATTTTCTTAATTTCAACTGAATGAGATCAAAATTGAAATAGATAATTGGTATACGTCGTATTTTGGACTTAAATATCATTTGAAAATTTTTACCTCTTTCTTTTTTAAAAGATTCAATCTCGTAAAAATTTCAAGATTTTTTGGGGAAGTTTACGTTGAACTGGCAGGAAAATTTTATTCAGTTCGGACTGGGATATTAATAGAATAAACAGTTTGTACTTATGAATAATATATTGAAACATATAACCTTGCATTTTTATTTAATTTATTTGATTATTTTAATTATTTTACAAACAAAAATAAAATTTTTTTGTAAATCTTCTATTGTCTCATTAAAGATTCTTTTTACTTTCTATATATTAATATGTTAATAGATGGTATAGAGAAAGTATTGGTTTCATGTCAAAAATTTGATGTCGAGATTTGATGGAAATGCACGTTTTGAGGTTCCAAAAAAGTGGGTCTCGCAAAATGATCTGTCTGTCTGTGTGTCCGTGAACAAAATATCTCAAGAACAAAAAAGAGTCACGTAACACGAATATTTTAAACAAAATGGTCCAAAGAGTATTAGTACTTTACTGATGCATTTTTAAGTTTTTTTTCGATTTTCTCAAAACTGACTTTAACTTTTTTGATTAAAATTCATTAATGATGCTCTTTAAAATGGTTATTCTCATTTTGTCTTTAAAATTGTTTGAAGTACACTTTATGCTTGAACTTTTTTAAGGATGAAAGGAAAAATGGTTGCCAAAATATATTTTTTTATCTTTATAAATTTTATATCTTCAATTCACATGTACCGTACTGTCAGTAACTAAATATATGTTAACACAAAAAATTAGATGTGACACAGAACATAATTTTCAATTACCGAAGAGAAGTTATGTGCTATGCGAACAGTCACACCAGTTTTTAAGTAACTGCCGGTTCCAAGACAGCGATTTTGTTTTGAGACTATTTTTGGTCATTTGTGTTGTCTATCTTCCAGAAACTAATATTTCCTAACTCTGGCTTTAATAAAATAATTTAAAAAAATTTCTTAAATTTAATGTACTGTATTTATATTCGAATGCCCAGGAAGATAATAATAATAATAATAATAACATAGGTTTAGAAATTCACAGGGGATTCATTAATGAAGATATGCGTCCCAGGAGGCGATTTGAGATAAGCACATTATCTTCTATTATAAAAGCTTACTATGAATGGCTCTAAGTGGAATTCAAAACCTATATATTGTACTAGTTGAGTTACTTTCTTTGGTTTGGAATGGAATTCATGGGTAAAAAAAAAACACTGTATGTGTAGTGAAGCGGGGAGAAAACCTCAGGAAAAAAAAAACCATTGTATCGGATACTCGTTGCCCTTTGTATCCCCTCCAACTTATTTGAGAGTGTGTTTCTTGAAATCTCTAAGGCCACAATTTATATTCAATAGCAATTTTATAAGAGATGCTGACTGAGTCTAACCTTCTCATGGATCGGGTTTCAAATTGAGACGGAACAATATTAAAAACGAATTGAATAATATTTATGTATGGGCCCTATAGTTCCCAAGGGATACTATCGATAACAGAAGTTTTAGAACAAATAAATGAGGCTTTTTAATTTGTAGTTTGAGACAAATTCAATGAACAGTCCAAATAAAATATTATTTTCTATTTTTTTTTTTACCATTTAATTATTATTTTTTTTTTTTTTTTAATTATTTAGGTGCCTATATTTCTAAATTTTTGATTATTATTTGTTTTGTATTATAAATATATTTTTGTCTTAAACTCGAAACTAGTCGTTAATAAAATTAAAATATTGTTAAGTCCTAAAATCTGAATTCTAAAAAAAAAAAATTATAGGTCAAAATAATATAATTAGTATTATTTGGTGTGTAATTTTTTTTTTCTATAATATTAATATTACAAAATATCAAGCAACCACCAAATACTAAAAGTCTTAGAGTCGGTTGCTTCACTTCTAGTCAACTAGCAAACCTATCCGACAGATAGCAAATCATCGATATAGTAAACAGGAACACGCTTAACCTTCGAGTTTAAAAAAATTAAGTTTTTTCTCATAGGTATAATTAGTTATCTGAGGGATAAGTTTTGTGAAGTTAATGAAGGCATAATTTATAACAATTTAAAAATTAAAATAAATTTCCAAAAAAAAAAATAAATAAACAAGGCATGTGTTCCTAATTTCACTCCTTATAACGGTCTTAGCTAACTAACTACGATCTGAGCTGTTATTTAATCATATGATTAACTATAATTGAAAAAATTCGAAAGTCATAGTCAATTACTAGGGATAGCTTGTTAATTAGAAGTAAAGCAACTTAATATAAAATAATTTATAAATTGAAAAAATTTTTGGTAAATATAAGTTTAGAGGCTTGGGACGATGTGTAAGACCAGGGCCGGATCTAGGGGGGGGGGCAGTGGGGTATGTGCCCCGGGCGGCAGATATCAGGGGGCGGCAATTAAAAAAAGATTTACTAAAAAAAAAAGGTAAAATGATATTAATTTTGTATAGACAATTTTAAGGAGGAGGCGGCAAATTAAATTTTGCCCCCCCCCCCTAAAAAATCTCCTAGTTCCGGCCCTGTGTAAGACCGAAAAAAAGTGATAATCCTAATTTCAATATTCATAGATAAATAGTTCACCATATTGTTCCCCGAAAAAAGACTGTTATTTTAAATCAGATCAAATAAAATAATTTAATTATAAAAAAATGAATTTAAAAAAGAAAACGAAAGTGGTTAAGTGTAGTTTGCTTCTATCTTTCTAATTTTATTTAATATGATTTTGGTTTTATAAAGATATTAAATGAAAACTTCAGGGTGTGATGAAATAATTGAAGTCAAAGAAAGGGAAGCTAGATTCGGACGTAATCTATGCGTGGGCCCATCGTCCCAAGAGAAGAGGGTATATGTGTGTGTGTTTGGGTGTGTCGATAGGGGGATGGAAACCTCAGGAACACCCGGCAGCCAGACCTGCACGTTCCAACAACAACAACCCAAACACCCCATCAAAATTCCAGCCGGCACAACAACTCCCAGACGAATTATCTCCGTAACGAGAAAGCCCCTTCGGTCCAGGGCCACGTGACCGAGATTAACCCAAACCCGAAGGGTCCTGGTCCAAGGGCCGAACTCCCTCTCCTATTCCTTTTTCGGATGTGAAAGTTAATTTTGGGAGTTACCATCACTTACTTATTCTATTCTTTCTATTACTTCTGTTTGTGATTTACGTCTAGTTTGATTTAGTTATTTGTGGTGTTCAATTAATATGGCGTTGTAGAGGAAGGAATTTAAAATACGTTTGGGGACTAAAACTCACCCTTCAACCGGATCTATATTAATTTATATATATATAGATTATTATAATAATTAAGAAATTTAATTATTAGAAAATATCTTCTATTAATTAGTATTGTCAATAGGGAATTTGATTTCAAAAATTAATACTCCCTTCCTTTAAATAGGTTATGGAAAAAATTTATAGCTAATTACGTCTCCGTTTTGATATGTTCTGAGAGTCCCCCTATCGATTTTGATTTATTAATTCGCGGGTTGTTTCACTTCTAGTCAACTAGAAAACTTTAGCAAATCATCGATATATTAAATAAGAACACCCTTAACCTAATAGCTTGAAAAAAATGAGTTTTTTCACATTTAATTAGCTATCAAAGGAAAGTTTTGTGAACTTAATAAAGGCAGTATTTATAAAAATTATTAAACATAAAAATTAAAATTAATATTAAAAATTGAAAAATTAATTAAAGATAATTACATTTTTAACAAAAATTTGAAAAAATTCTAATAAATGACTGTTGGCAATTAAAGTTAGCAGATTTTCGTTACATTTTCGTTGTTAAGTAAAGAAAAAAATAAATTAGATATTTCTTTAAAAAAAAAAGAAGATATTTTTAAATTGACATGTACCTAATTTTGTTTTTTAAATTATTCCCATTATATTTGTCAGTAATCTGATTATTTGAGAAAATAAAAAGTTTACTGAAAATAAAAATCTAATTAGTTTCTTGAGACAATTTTTTATAATTATCTATTAAAATATGTGATTTGAAAAGTCTACTTGTAATTAGGGTAATAAATATAATAATAACTTGATTGGTAGTCACTAAATTCGCTTATATATTTAGTTGAAATTAGGATTATCACTTTTTTTCGGTCTTACACAGGGCCGGAACTAGGAAATTTTGTGTAGGGGCCCAACAATTTAATTTGCCACCTCCTCCGTAAAATTGTCTATACAAAATTCATATCATTTCGACCTATTTTTTTTTATATTAGAATTCATTGAAATTTTTAATTGCCACACCCTGATATCTGCTGCCCGGGGCACATGCCCCTACTGCCCCCCTAGATCCGGCCCTGCACAAGAGTAAAGTGTGCTTCAAACAATTTTGAGAGCAAAATGAAAATATACATTTGAAAGAGCATTTAAAAAATAATTGATTTTTGAATTTTAATCAAAATCGTTAGAGCGAATTTTGAGAAAATTGAAAAAAAAACTGAAAAAGTACATCAGTAAAGTACTAGTACTCTTGGCCGATTTTGTTTAAAAGCTTATTTTCACGCCCCAGGGGGGTGTGTAACTTAAATATAAGATTTCAACCTCCAAGCTGAATTCCTTCATGCTTAAAATTGAACATAGACACACACACAGACAGACCATGTCGAGAAAACCACTTTTTTCGATCAGGGGACCTCAAAACGTGTATATCCATCAAAATTTCGACATCGAATTTTTGACATGAATCTAATACTTTCTAATAATATATGTATATTAACATATACATATAGGTAAGATAAAGTAAAAACCGAGTAATTTATTTTTTACACCAGATTTTTTGTGTCGAGTTATATTTAGTTTTCCATAGCACCTTAGTTTCAAACAGTGAAGTGAACGAAGCCGGATTATGCGAGGTATTTCTGTATCTCTCTCACCCTACCTCTCTTTTAACCAAGAATATGATGATCCCAAAGGGAGTTAAGGAGTATAAAACCACTCTATATCCGGAAAGCTGCGGCCTTCCGACTGACTAATAAATATTTCATTCATTTCACCCCTTTAAAATATGAATAGTTTTGTTTATAAATAGAATATTATACTATTAAATTCATTATAATTGATTTAAAATTTATCAATTCAAGATCAATTTTTATATTTCAAGAACTATGCACGCAATCAGATATTTAGAAAATAAGATCAAATTTGCTCTTTGAGTGATTAAAATGTGCCAAATGCATTGAGAAATTTTGCACATCTCATAATAATAATAATGATAAAAGAGAAATTTTTATTATTAACATGAAACTGTGCGTCACGGGTGTGACCATTTGGCTCATTTTATTTTTAATATTTATAGTGTGTGTTTGTATGACCCACTTTAATTTCTCATTATTTTATTCAAAAATTTATAGATTAAAAAAAAAACGAATGATGATTTTGATAAATACAAATGTTATCTTAGAATCGATAATTATTTAATTTATTTACTTGTTGAAAATAAAAACAAATTAAAATCCCATTATATTATACTATTCTAATTATCTGTCACCTAACACGAAATTATTATTTTTTTTTAATGTTTGTAATACTAATGTGAAAGATCTATTATAAATAAACTCTTTGAATATTGATGTAATGATTAATTAATATTGCAATGTAGTTCGTTAAAGGTCAGCTTAAACCTCGCAGGATAGTTTAAGCCTGAAATAGTAAATTTATTATAAAATTATCTTATCGAGTCGGGAAGGGATCAAAGATTTCTAATTATTTCCTGTTACATAAATATGAAATATACACAAAAATTTCGATGTTGAAATTTTAATGGAAATGTGTATTCGTCTGATAACAAAACAAGAAAAAAATTTCCTGAGACTGGAATATATTTTAAGTTAAATGCCTAAACATTTTCGACCAATCGATAATATTTTCAGAAAAGGCATACTGTGTAATTATTTTGATTTTCTCAAAAACTGCTCTAATTTATTTGATTAATTTCTATATAGTTATTTAAAATTTTTTTTCAAATATGGAAGAGTTTTAAGTTTGTTGTTCATCTCAGAATTGTGTAAAACCCTTTTTGTAATATTATAAAATTTTTGGAACGAAGTTCTTTTATGCGGCTTACGATAGAGTGAATTGGCAGAAAACGCCACGTAACAAAAAATCGTTACAGCGCCCGAGCGCAGACGGAGCAAAGTGAGGATAGCCGAAGTCTTGGCGAGGCCACGCCTATCCCCCACTGGGTCTAGAGAATTCTCTTTCTATATTAAATTATATTCGGAGTTGAAGAAAAGGTGTGAGGAACTTCGTTCCTGGCGAGAGTCCCACGAAACACACGTTTGCTTTTTTTATATCACATTAAAAGTATATCAATGAAGTCAGTGGCTGTTGGTTTAAGTAAGGGAAGATGAGCAGGAGCAGCCAAAATTAAAAAGTCTCCGATTATTCATAATCCAGTAAGACGTTTCGGGAAAACTTTTTCTCCCATTATCAGTCTTTTAAACTGTGTTTGTCCCGGAGTAGTCAAATGGGCTCAAAACATTATTATGTATTATATGTTTGAGGAAGTTATTCAGTGAGAATATATGTTTGTATCATTCTCACCGAATAAGCTAGATGGATAACTTGCCCATACATATTATACATAATAGTAGGTCTGTTCGATTGAGCGTCCGGCGCATGTGTAGTGAGGAAGATCACATGTGCAGAAACGAAAAGCAATACGCTTTTCTTTAATGCGCATGCGCCGAACGCCCTCGGACGCTTAATCGAACAGACCTGATGATGTGAGAATAAATTTGTCCCAAAATGTCTATTTGGATTGTCAATAATCGAAGGCTTTTTAATTTTGGCTGCTCCTGTTCATCTTCCTTTAACAATAAAGTAGTGACCGTAGGTTCTCGTTGAAACATTTTGTAAATTAAAATATAAACCGAATGTTTTTCACATTAACTAGAATTGAAAATGATTAAGTAACTAATCCGAGGTATAGCTAGTTAAGCATAACTGAAGAAACCAGCTCTTAGAAAAAATATTTAACATTTCTAATATATTTGATGATAAAATCGTCTTCCTTTTAGATAGCTATCAAATCCATTTCCTTCTTTTTGACAAATATTTATTTACTCTCTCCGTCTTTCACCTTTAATGAACAGATGCGTTTGTATGAGTGTATTTTTATTGAATTTTTTATTATCATTGGTCTAGAGGAAAATGAAACCCAAATGGTGGATTCGAGAATTTCGAATATTCCTTTTTGTAAGTTACTGGTCACGTTTACTCTATATTTCAAGCTATTTATCATCTTGAAAAGTCTCGGACCTCCATACAAAAAAAAAAAGAATAAAGAACAAATTATTTTATAATACTAAAATCCGCCCCAAACACATTTTTCCATTATAACTCGGCTTATCATAATATTTCACTCTCGAAATGAGGCGATTTTTTTTTTTTTTTAAGAGTATTTTCAAAAAGAGAGAATAAATGTTTAAAATAATTCTTAATTCACATTAATCTAGAAGAAAAAAATCTCTAACGATTTTTATTTGAAATTTTGAACCCCTAGATTAGGTGATTAGGACCATGGTGGGTAAGAAAACGTTTGCATGTTTTCGTTTCTTGAATATTTGCTGGAAGATTGGCAGCTCAAATGACTAATCACTACACTCTCACCGTCTGTTAAATGGTTAGTGGGTCTAGAATTATATATTCTTATAAAAAACGGTCAAGGACAGCCAAATTCGAAAAAATATGAAAATTTTTCATTAATAAAATTATCAATCTTAATTCCTTGAAGTCACAGCTGCCTTCGTTAAGGCTGATGGACAGTGAGGTTTATTTTAAAATTTTGTATTATTTTACTGTCAAATTTCTGACTGTATGTATTTTTCATATTTCAAACAAAACATTATAAATATTGTATAATAAATAAAAAAAAGTCCAAACAAAAGTATAAATATCAAGTGAAGAAAATTCATATATAGTTTGGAGGGAAAGTGGTATAGGTTTTGAAACATATTTATAAGAAAAATTGTTTAATATATGTAAGGTTTTACTAGGTTATAAATGAAAGAATTGTTTGAATTTATAACTCGATATATTTCCACGTACCAACAAGATGCGCCCCCCCCCCGAGCATAATCTTTTTGGGGGTTTTGGCTTTTTTATACTATTTTTTTTTTTTTTAAAAAATTAAAAAGGCGGGGGGGGGGAACCCCCCCCCAAATCCGAACGTATTTATTAATTCAAACAGTCGAAAAAAGTAGGTATTGCCGGGAGTCGAACCAAGGATCTGCCAATTTGAACTTGGTATGCCTACCACTATACCACATTACCCGCACTCATCTAGATGAATTTAATAACACTCTAAACGAGTTGGTCAGCGTATGTTAAGTACAAATTTGCAGGTCCGTGGTTCGACCCCTGACAGTACAATCTTTTTCGGCTGTTTGAATTAATAAATATTAATTATAAGAATATAAGTATATATAAGGGATGTAAGAAAGCCTGTAATTGTATGTTTGGAAATAATTTATTTTATTAAAATAATTAATATTAAATAATGTATAGTGAAATATATAAAAATATTTCACAATTTTTATTGTTGAATATAATAAATTTATAATTCATTGTAGGATGATGAAATAGATTCGAAATTGAAAAATGCATACAGTTTGGTCATTAACAATAAAATAATAAAAAATAAAAGAATATATCTTTTAATTAAACCTCACAATCAGTGTTGACGAAGACTTCAAGGAATTGATAAATTCCTCGCCTGAGTATCCACTTTGAAAATAATCAATGTTCCTTTGTGAGGCCACAAAAAGGAACTTATTTATTAAATAAATTCGTAATCATCTCATCTTGTACTGTATGTATAATCTCAATCAATAAATAATAATAATAATTCGTAATCATATTGATAATTTGCATACTCTTTAAAGTATGATCAAAATATTTGTATAAATCTAGTCAAAAGTTATTTAATAATAATCCGTGAAAAAAATAATATAATTTTGTGTATTAATTTAATGCTAATAATTATTAAAATAATCCAAATAATTTGTATGATAATTTCTCCAGTTTCTCAGTTCTCAAGCTTAATAAAATCATTGCTCTATTAAACTTGTCTTATATATTTAATAATTTTACAATAAAATTATATAAAGTTATTATAATATTTTAATGAAAGATGTATTGTGGATATTAGGGAGTTGGGGAGACGAACCTTGCTGATTTTCCCTTCACGCCATTTAAACTCGATTGGAGTTTGAGTTCGAGAGTTCGAGATCTCAAGGACTCTCTCTCTCTCTCTCTCTCTCTCTCTCTCTCTCTCTCTCTCTTACATCCGGATCCCATTTTGCTCATTAACAAACTTTGCCAACGCATTCAATTTTGAGTTTCGACTTTCACGGTGGCTGCGATCATTATGTGGAGCAGGTTTTTTGTCCTGACCCCCTCTCTCTCTCTCTCTCTCTCGCATCTTCAACTGAGGGCTTGTCACAAGTTTCCTAGAGCCCTTAGCGGGGACAGACTTTAATTAGAAAAAAAGAATATTTCTGTAATTTAGGTTATTTAGATTTAACAATAATCAACAAAATAAAGTTTAAATAAAAATTAAAAAAAAGCATTTAATTTAAGTGATATCGAATTTTTGACAAGATCACAAATACTTTCTCTCCTATATATTATATATATAGGGTAAGAGAAAGTAAAAAGATGGATTGACCCCAAGGACAAGTAATTTACTATAAATTAATAACATTAGCTGATATATTTATTGGTGTAAATAAATATCAATAATTTTATACCAATTAAAGCTATCACTTAGTGTTTTTAATTAATTTTACCTAACTTCTAGAGCCTACGGTTGCCAATGAAAAAAAAATTATTTACAAAATTGTTTATTTATCATTTTGACCAATTTTTGTAGGAAAAAAAATTTAGATGAGTCCTAAATCAGAGGGGATAAAACAGTTAATGTATTTATTTGGTTTGTTAGTCACTTCAAGCCGACGTTTCGGTCAGAATTTGCGAACATCCTCAGGGCTCAAGTGTGTCAATTAAAACTCATCAAAAAGTCGAATTGTGTAAATCTAACCTTGAAACAATTGTAATCAATCTAACCTTGACTCGCATAGCATTTAGTCACTTATTAAATGGCAATAAATATTTTAAATATTGACGCACTTCAGCTCTGAGAATGGTCTAAATCTGACCAGAAACGCCGGCTTTAATAAACGTAGCTGCAATCGCTCTTTTCTTTATTCTTTACTACAAGATCCACCTCACTCTAATAAAGCAGTTAAGTTTATAATCTTGAAGACAACTCGAGTTCAAATCCACCTCATGGCAAAAAATTATCCAACTCTATATGAGATGCCTTCTTCTGGGTAAGGAAACGGAAAATCACCTCAGTGTTACTCGCATAATTTTTTGCCATGAGGTGGATTTGAACTCGAGTTGTCTTCAACTCAGGATTATAAGCTTAACTGCTTTATCCCTTCTTCATTTAAATTTTATTTTCCTTACTAAAATTGTCCAAGTTGATGAATAAAACAATTGAATATAAATTTTATATTTTATTGGCAATCGTAGACTCTAGTTGAAATATTATAAGTACCCTTCAGAGAAATCACAACGTGTCAGGTCAGAAGAGAAAAAATCAGGAACATTTTTCTCACTCGCATGATTCATATATTTATTTTATAATGATCAAAAGTATTGAAAATCAAAGTATTAACATTATATTTATATTCTACATTTAAATGTTTACATGTAAGAATAATATTATAATATAAACACAATAATAATAATAATAATAACATTATTATGTTTCAATTTTTCACACCAAAAAAATGTCCATAGTGGGTCTAAATCTAATATGTAGACAACATATAATTTTAAATGCGGCCCGTGGAGTTTCAAAGTGGACAGCAAGGTCATTTGGGTTGGCCACGTCTGGTCTAAATAGCAGCAAAAATAATAAAAAATTTTTTTTAATGATTAAAAAATTATAAAATTTTTTCAAACATAAGTTGTTTAAAATTATGAATAGATAATTTTGTTTTATTAATAATTTAGATTTTTAGGTTTTGTTTTTCTGAATTTTTTTTTTTAATAAAACTTTTAAGAATATATGCAGTCTGTTTTTCATCTCCTCTTGCATTTTCCCTCTACTATCTCCGTCAAGATCATTCTGACTTTGTTATAGAAGGCCATATATGTAATAATTCCCTGGTATCTCCAGGTATTACGTTCCAAGCTCTACTGCCACGGATGGCAGAAATAGCGGATAGAAGAGAATGCCTTAAATAATAACAGAGTATTATTATACGCATACCGGTCATGCATACAACCTGCTTATACTCATAAGAACTCCTTTATTAATTATAAAAA
>JAKCPI010028873.1:0-37124 GCA_023213315.1 Euborellia annulipes | reverse complement strand
GCTGCTTAACCTTTTATTTATCCTTTTGATTATGGAATTTGAGACAAAAAATTATTTTATCAAACTTTTCTCTCCCGATTTTAGGAATATGACATATACAAAATTCTATATATTTTTTTTTTTTTATTCATTAAATTTTGATCTCCTATTGTGTCTTCTATTTAGTATACTATGTTATGAAAAGAGAAAAATGCTTTTTTCAATCCCCCCAGATCTTCCGTTACTTGAACACGCTGCACACTATTCTATTACACATTCATCTTTTTCACTTCCTCCAGTTTACCTTTTCTCTTTTATGTCTCAATTTCCCTCTTAGCACGCTTTCCATCATGTTCATCTTTATTTCGACCCCTCTCAGTGCTTTCCTTCCCACAGATAGGCATCCTCCACACACTCTTAGATGCTATTAAATTGAAATATCTTCTTCAGCATTTTTTTTGAGTTTTTTTGATTTATAGTCTTAAAAAAAAAAAAACAAAATACAAAAAAAATCTAATAGCCAATTAAAAACAAAATTCGATTATTTTGTTGTGCGAAAATTGTATAGATTATTCGTTCGAACGGGAACTTAAAGAAATCTATTGTAAATATATTACCTTGTTAGTGAATCGAGTGACGCGCGTAAATAGAATAGAACCCGGGACCTCCAGCCTATCTGGAGCAACTTCCTTTGCTCAAAGTTAAAGGACATTTGAAGATCAGGGGTCATTTGACCCACTATCAAAGTAACATACTGGAATTCTTATAAGTCTTAATCTTGTCATTTGTTGAATATTAATATCTGATTCAATAATATGTTTATATAAATTTAACTAATATTAAATGACCCACTAGGTGATATGTTTTAAGTTTTTGTTGGTGAGAATAAATACTTTTTTCGGAGTTGTGTTGAATTATTGATTACTGATGGATGTGTTGAAGTGCGCTCTTCGACGTTTTTTTTTTTTTTTTTTTTTTTTTCAAAAATGACTTGCTTATTTATCGATCTGGGAAGTGAAATTTATATCCACATACTCGGCTGATCGTCTGGTTTTACTTTTATGAGAGTTGATCATCATTTAAGGGCCCGAGGATTTAATTAATTGCAAAAAATGTTTTTTTGATTGTTAATTTATAAATTGGATTATCCTTTCAAAAGAATTTTATACCTATATATTGATTTATAGCCTCACACATAAATAAAAGATATTTATAAAAAAAAATCGCACAGCACACTCTTACCTTCGATAATCGAAAGTTGTGTTCTGTGCTTGTCACACCAGATTTTTTTTGCCAACATATATTTAGTAGTAAACCTCCAAGTGGCCTCAGCCTTTGGTGTAGTGGTTAGCGTGCTGGCCTTCTGTACCTTGAGTGGCGGGTTCGCATCCCGTCTCATGCGACAAAAATTTATTTCAATTTAATTGGCTACCAATAAATCGAAATAAATAGAGACGGGATCTAAATGGCCTCCGTTGCCAAAAAAAAAAAAAACGTTAAATGAATAAAAAAAAAAAAAACTCCAAATGTAAAAATATATAATTTCTCTTTCGTCTGCTTTTTAATATATTATTATTGATGCTATGTAGGCAACCAGGGTGAGAAATAAAACGCTTTTTTATTTCAATGTGCTCGTCGACGTTTCGGGTGCCCATCATCCCCTTCCTCAGGATTAAAGAATAAAACGCTATTTTATTTCAATGTGCTCTTCCACATTTCGGGTGCTCATCGTCCCCTTCCTCAGGATTAGCATCCGAAACGTCGACGAGCACATTGAAATAAAATAGCGTTTTATTTCTCACCCTGGCTGCCTACATAGCATCAATAATATTATGTACTTTATAATTTTTTTTTAATTTAATTTTTATTTTCAGGTGAAAAACATACAGCCATTTATGCCACCTCGTCAGGAAACGCCCCAAATAATCTAGTTATCTACTATATCTTGTGGGCCATGGGTTCGAGCTTCCAATGGCCCTTTCGTGGGTCTTTAATATTACCGTAACATCACCACGAAGATCATAAAGTAATAGAATGATCAGCAAGGTAAAATTTATTACCTTAAGGTCTCAATTTCTTTTAAAAATTATTATTAATATTCTATTTTTTATATAAAATGTGAAAATAGAACAATCCGGTATTTTTTTTTTTGGCGCTGAGTAAAGAGAAAAGAAGAAGCCTTCCTGAGTATGATGCATTTGATTAGCTATCGATTGATGGAAGGCGAAGGGCGAAGGGCGCAAGGGCGACGAATGCAGCCCGGTGTTTTCAATCAATCAATCAATAGATGGAATCTCTTGGTTGCGCTCTCGCACCCTTTGGCCCTTCGACCTGCCCTAGACCCAGACACCTTTTCGAGCTTTTTATCAAATGAGAGCGAGAGGATTTATCAGAGCCATCGTTAATAATATATGAGATTAAATTTCTCTAATAAGAGAGAGAGAGAAAGGGAAATTCCCTTTAGCTTTTCATTCCGAACCCTTTTTTTCCTTAAAATAAGAGGGGAGGAAGAACTTCATTTTAAGCTTTTTATTTAATTAAATGGGTTGAATAATTGCGTCATCTTTAAAATCGATCTTTAAGAATATTTTAAATGAAAAGCAAACTTTGAATACAAACAAAAAGAATAAACAAAAAAAAAAAAGCTTCACCTTTTAATTTATTATCATGGATCAGGCAGGGAGTAGGAGGGAGTTGGAAATATAATAATTTTTATTCTCTTTAGTTTTATGAAGCTTTCGCGTACCAAAGCTTTTCGTTTTGCACATTTTAATTAATTAGGTGTTCTCTGGTGCTAGGGATCATAGGTTTGTATCCCGACTCATACGACAAAAATCAAAAATTTTCACTTGAATTGGATACAGTACTAATACTAAGCAATTTAAATAAATGAAAAATTATTTAACATTTTCAAGTAAATTGAGCCCCAGTTGCCATCAGTATATTAAAATTAAAAAATATAATCGTTAAAATCCCTAAATGGCATCGGTAGGCGAAGGCAAAAATAAATAAAAAAAAAATATTTATTCACATTGTATTGTGGTTTAAAACGAAGAGTTGGCTAAATGGGAGGCAAACACATTTTTCGTTTATACATGGTTATTATTGTAAAGATACAATAATGATATATCTTCAACGTACCGGTATTTTGGAGTTTAGGCTTACACAGTTGTTATCATTAAAAGAATTTGATTTTCGGTTTTACTGTGGTTTGTTTGTAAAAATTACTTAATGACCACTGAATGAGTGGCCGAAACGTTGTAATTTTTACAAATAAACCACAGTTAAACTGAAAATCAAATTCTTGTACTGATATATCTTTAACGTATCATGAAGATATATTGCTGTAGAGTAGAGATGTGTTGATAAAATGAGGCAAGATGAAGATGTAGCCTGCGATTTTCTTTATTTGGATCAGCTCTC
Organism: Euborellia annulipes; assembly: GCA_023213315.1. Lineage (NCBI taxonomy): Eukaryota > Metazoa > Arthropoda > Insecta > Dermaptera > Anisolabididae > Euborellia > Euborellia annulipes. Next base: position 33,722 of record JAKCPI010028873.1, on the reverse strand, counting down.
GACTAATGTTTCGGTTCTAGGTTTGGATCATTATCAGAGCTGGAGCTGTGCCATAAAGGGATAATATCGCCTGCTAAGAATCAATGGTGGCGAAAGTCCGAAAATTCATTTTTTGAGTTAAGCCTAACAAACGTTGCTAAAAATTATTTTCTTCTTTTTGCCAAAGTGCCAAATGTTTATGTTTATAAACTTTCAAACGCCTTTTCTCGAATTGTTAAATTTCGGACTTTCGCCACAATAATTCTGGAGCAGCCGATATAATCTTCCCCAAAGCTGTGTGAATATTTCGTCCACGTATTTCTGAAGTAACACAACTGGCGTTTTGAGAAAATTGCTAAACAAAACTTTAAATCACAAAAATGTTATAACAAAAATTTATATCATCCTTATATACCAATAATTGATACTCATCTTAAAATGTGTTACTCTTGCTGAGCTTAGACATATGTTACTTTTGAAATACATGTGCGGTATGGAATTTTTTTTTTTTTAAACATTCACACTTTTTTCTCATTCACACTCACATTCACACAGTCTTTTCGGCAACTTAGGCCATATAAGACTTTTACGATAACCGTTATTTATTAATTTATCTATTATTGGGGTCCAGGCATTCTTATTTAAGCCATCTGGTATCCAAATGGCTTAAATAAAATCATCGGACTGCCTGGGGTCCGAATCCGCGACGTTTGGTATATGAGATTAGCACGCTAACCTCTACACCATGGCCCGAGGGCGTATGGAATTTTGATAACAATTGTTAATGTTTATCATGGGGATAGAGACTCCTTCTCGCTTGAAGTGAGTAGTTTGAAATTGAGTTCTGATGATGGTCCAAACTTAGGACCAACACTTTAGCCGTGGATAGATCCTAATAAAGAAATTTGGCTGACTGTATCTTCTTGTTCCTTTTTTTTTTTTTAACAACATATCGTTAACAATTGCTCAAGACTAGAAAATAATCTCTATGATAAAGATCATTTTTAATTGATTTTAGTGTGATTGTAACAAAATTTTTTATAAACGCATTTCCTTTAATGTAGTCTTATAGAAAATCTGCATTGTTCCTTTGTATGATCTTCTGATTTGAAAATTTAATAAATTCTACTTTTAGGAATTATAAAGTGGCAGGAAGGAGGTGAGATCATTGTGATTGGTTTGAATTGTATTGGTGGGGGAGGGAAATCTTTTGCTGTAGTTTTTGAATAAGGATAAGATATTTGGAATTTTAAAGAATATAATAAAAGTATCATAACAATCAAATTTCCAATTAATATTATTGGAATATACAGATAAAAAATTTTAATTTAAAATTTTTTCTTTTTTGAAATTTCGTCGATTAAGTGAAATAAATTTAAAAAAAATTAAATGAACCATGAAAATGGAGAGAAGTCGCTTTGAAAACGACATTTTTACGTATTTTCAAATTGTTGATATTTCACAAGTAAACTACAATAAACATGGAATTTTCTTATTCTAATAAATAAAACGTGTCGGGATGACGGTGCTGGGAGCCAGGTGGAGGGGAGGCCCAGGGGGCCATACCCCCCTCTGAGCTTTGATCCTCGCCGAGAGAGTGACTCGCCACTGTACGCGCTTGTCCCTGTTTAGAGATACGAATTAATTCGGAAATTAAGTTAAACGCCGGCTGAATGGAGCCGCCATGACATGGCGGGAATAAGCACAGGCCTTCTTTAATTATTATTATTTTTTTTTTCATTCAATGGGAATCAAATCTAATAAGTGACAACAAACTCCATTCACTATTACCTTTTTGAAACATCCTATAAATATTTTATTCCACTCTTGGATACAAAGCATTCTCTATCGATATACAATATAATATACTAACTGTATCAAAATTATTTTAACATACCTTAAAATTTTAGTGATCAGAAATGGCTTTTTTTTATAAATTTATAATCTACAGTATATCCAAGGGAAATGGATTTATTTGGAATTTTAACTAAAAGATTTTGATGATAAGGCAAGTTCGATAGTGGGATCAAATTTTGTATTTTTTTTTCCGATATGTGGTGACTTGGGCAAACATACGTAACCTAGCTCCATTCAAAGACATCAGCTCATGGACACTCCATTGTATTACCAAATATTTTCCCAGGTGGAAACATACTACTTTTCTAATTACTAACTCTCTAAAATGTAATTCAAAATGTTCTTTGCTAACTCTCCATTCCCTCCAAGCACACACAACCCTAGGGGGTATATAATTACGTAGAGCGTGATTAAAAATGCCGGCCAATCACATTCGATTGGCTACCACTGATAAGACGTAAACAAATCGATCCTAATCGTGCTTCCCCATCTGGTTGCTAACTCCATTTTGCTGATAAAAGCTACAATCCCGACAATTGATATTTACTCGATGTACGCAAACCTAAACCTTAATACCTCGAAATGAGTCCATTAGCTTTTCTTCCATTACAACATTCTGGCTAATGGTCGACTATATAATGTACTTACTATATAATAATATATTAAACACTAATTGGAATTAAGATATCACAATCTTATACTAAAAAAAAAATTCTTTAAACATTTATTTCGGGAAATAAATGTACTTTTTAAATAAAGTACTACAAGTTATTTGATAAAAGAACTAATTTACATATTTAGCTATTATAATAGTGGTATTGATTGAATCTTCGCTAATACCAGTGTGATCACTATATTAAAGATGCTGATTTTGTTTCTCATATTAATAGAAGAAAAATTTTTTGTTTATACCCTTCTCTTTGGTTTATTGGTCTTAGTTTCTAGATTAAAATTGCTTAATCCTTGTTTTCTTCATGTTAATTTCAATAAAATTAGATAATTTTTTTTTTGAATCGTACAGTTATGAACTTAGAGGGTTTCAAATGATGGAAAAATATTATAAGGACCGGTTGCTTCAGTTCTAATTGATGATTTGCTATCGGCCGGATAAGTTTACTAGTTGATTAGATGTGAAGGAATCGGCCCTTAGTAGAAAGACTGCTAAGTTTTTGAATGTTGTGGGCTCTCTGCACAAGATCACCTTTGGTCAATAAAGATTTTAATAAGCTTGTATGGTCTTATGAAATGAATTAATATATCATATTGAATGTTCCAAAAATTACTGTCGTAGCCTATATGAATTATCATAATAAACCGATGGCAGATAAATGTACCGTTTGCTGGATTCTACATGGTGAAACCAGTGAATTTCACACACTATTCTATACTTATGTTAGCATTTTGATAACGTGTGCTTTTGAAATATTTCATTTGCTGTTTCGATAAAATTCTTAACTTATATTTAGTATGCCTCAAACGGTAGACTATAATTTCTATCGTCCCGCATTTTTTTTTTTTTTTCAAATTTGACAATCAGTTTTGGGACACCTGGTATAATAAAATTAGTATTTATAATGATCAATAAATTTAAAAAAATAATACAAATTCAAAATTATCTCTTAATATCAAATGAATATATATTAATTTTATTAAATTTTTAATATTCACCTTTGTAAAGTGAGCGCCACAATTAAGTCCCCACCTGGGAGCTAGGGCCTTAAATATATGGTTTAGCACATGGTATAGTGAAATAATTTTAAATTTGAGTAAGTAAAATAAAATCATCTGTACCAGATTTTATTTTAACTTTTCGGTCATTAAAATTTCACTATATACCGTATATCCATATATAGCCTACCATATACTTAAGGCTCCCAGGTGGGACTTAATTGTGGCGGTCAGTGTACACTCGACTATTCTACAAACGAGAATAAAACTACCAAATGGGGGATTCAAATTTGTATATATTGGTCCAAAATCTTTTAAATATAAAATACAAATGAATTTAGATCAGCGCTTAAGGAAATTTGTGAGTTTTCCTTTCAAAACCCTTTGCTTGTTGTGCAGGTAGCCTCTCTTAAGGCGAAACGAGATATTGTTACTTTCTTTTACCTCTATATATGTTTACACGTTTTGAGGACCCCTGAATCCAAAAAAGTGGTTTTCTCAACATGGTCTGTCTGTGTGTGTTTGTGTTGTATGTGTTCAATTTTAAGCATGATGGAATTGAGCTTTGAGGATGAAATTTTATATTTAAGTTAGACACCCCTGGAGCGTGAAAATAAGCTTTTAAACAAAATCGGCCAAAAAGTACTAGTACTTAACTGATGTACTTTTTCACTTTTTTTCGATTTTCTCAAAATTCGCTCTAACGATTTTGATTAAAATTCAAAAATCAATTATTATCATCGTGATACTGTCCTATACGGTAAAGCCACAGGCTTCCACTAATCCTCGATAGCATTCTGTTGCATTTTTGCCACGGGCAACCTCGATTTTAAGCCACGACCGCTGATCACCTTTTGAAAACATGTTTTAGAGCGATGTAAACGAAACTCCTCGCTTTAACGCAACACAACAACTACCCTTCTTAGCAGATCGACTATTTTTTGCACTCTACACATCGACATCACCGCTCCCATAACCTATTTGCGCATGCCCGCCATTCTGCGAGTTTTAAGATTAAGTTGCCACTATTTAATTTACAACCCTCTTATGTAAAAGAAAGTTGTGTGCTGTGCGACCAGTCACACCAGATTTTTTGATTATTATTTTGCATATTCATACAAATTGGAATATCAAACCGGCCTGAATTATTCCTATTTCTGAATATTTAAAATGAATAATAAATAAGTTACTGTAAATTTAGGCACTTTTGAATTTACACTTAGTAATAAGAAAATACTTTTTTTTTTATATAGCCAATAAAAATTCATTTATTCTCTCTTCCTAGATATATGAGTCTTTGCAAAAATGTATTTTTTTTTCATCATTCATTTTTTTTTAGGGTGAATTGGTATTTAGAAATCATTTTGTCCCAATGCATTCCGTCGTTTCTCATATCCATCCATCGAATGCCACGTGCATTACTTCAATTTACATTCGGTAGAGAGAGAAATATTCGTATGGTGCTCAAAATTCATATCTCAAGGATTCATAAAAGTTCATTCTCTCTCCCACTCTTCTTCTGGTTGGTGTTTCATAAACGTCATTTATCTAATATTTAAATTTTCTTTTCATGGCTGACTTAAAGAATGTTCTTACTTGGTGTTATATATATATATTTTTTTTAACTTGTGGAAATCTCAGAAAAAGAATAAGTGAAGCATCTCAAAAAGTAAGGGTGAGGGTGAAAGAGAGAGAGAGAGAGGGGGGTGGCGTTTCAAGAAAAATGAGATTGTAACGTAAAAGAACGACAGTCGAAAAATGACGGCAAGGAAAAAGATTTTCTTGCTTAAATGGGATAATCCGTGGCGTCATCGCTTATGGAGTGGTCTGCTAAGCTCTACCCCCCCTCCCTTCCCACCCCCACTCCTTCCCCTTTCTCTCTTACATCTTCGGAGTATTTACAATAACAGCAAATGTCAACAAGAAGCAGCTACAAGGCATCTCGAGCTTTTGTTACCCGCCCTTCGGCCCCTCCAAAACAAGACGACAAATACAACCCTGTCTGTATTTGTGTGTGTCTGTGTGTGTGCTTTAATAAAATTCCATGGATGGCTCATAAATTATCTTCAAACGAATATTTCTAATTGACAATATAAGGGAAAAAATCATCTTTTTGTACTATAAAGTGTTTTAGGGAATTTTTTATTTCTTTTACATTGGGGTTTATCTTTTATAAAATCTTTTATACATGAATTTTTTTTTAAATTAAATAAAAAACTTTAAAATGTGAACTTGTCACACTTAAAAGTTGAGAGAGGATTGAACCAAAAAGAAATTTTGTATATAACCAGTGGCCAGAGCCAATCGAGAAGGTTGAGAAATTTTAATTTATTTGTTTTTTATTTATAATTCTTATATTATCTAAAAAAAAAAGTTTCTCCACTTTGTTTCTTGGAGAGGGGGGGGGGGGGTTCTCCTCCTTTGGACCCCCCCTTCAAGCAGAAATCGTGGCTACTCTACTGTATATTACTACTCTATAAATAAATATTTAAACAACATTTATATAACTATTTTTAGTATAACTGTCAAAATAGTCGTTTAAACCAGGACTAGGATGTAGGATGTTAGCAATTTTGTTTTGCCAGCACCGAGAAAATTATTACTTTTTTAGTTAAAATACTAGATTTTATGTCGACATCGACTACGACAAAGCAAAATTGACGATACCGACACCCCAGTTTTTTTTTTTTTTTTTTTAACATTCACACTTTTTTCTCATTCACACTCACACTCACACACACATTCACACAGTCTTTTCGGCAACTCAGGCCATTTAAGACTTTAGACGATAACCGTTGTAATTAATATATCAATTTGGGGTTCAGGCATTTCTATTTAAGCCATCTGGTATCCAAATGGCTTAAATAAAATCATCGGACTGCCTGGGTCCGAACCCGCGACGTTTGGTATAGGAGGTAGGCACGCTACCTACTACGCCAAACTCGGGGGCTACACCCCAGTTTAAACACTAATAAATTTCTTATTTGAATACACTTGGTAAGGCGTTTTACCTAAATCTAAATCGATGGAAATAGAGGTTTGCAGACGGAAAAGAGTATTAAATAAAAATAAATAAATTTTCCCCACTTGGAATCAATATGATTTTAAACCCAAAAATACAATATTAATTTCAGAAAAATATTGTCTTGCAATGAATTTGAATAATTAAAGAACCGGTCTAAATAGCCCCAGTAGATAATTGTAATATTTATTGTATATTGAATTTTGGACACTAGCGGGATGGTTTTTGATTTACATCCAAAAAAAAAAGCCCAAATATACCTTAATAAAAAATTTGATTCAGACCCCAAACCGATGACTTTTTTGTGCTTTTTTAAAAAAAAGTTTGAAGACATGTCCATGTTTGTTCCATGGATATTCAAAGTGCTTTCTTTTCACTTAAATTTTAATAATAAAAAATGGTTATATATTTGTTTATTGTTATATTTTTTATTATAATATAGAGCCTATGTCAAAAAAGAGAATTGTTGATTGAAAACATTCAATTTTTCATTTTTTTTTTTTTATAAAGACGCGTAATCTTATAAATCTTTTTATTGTCATGTGTATGATAAATAAATAAGTTTGGGGCTAGGCAAAAAAAAAGGTTGTCATATTTTTAAGCATCTTATTTTTTAAGCCTCCTTTTTTTATCAAGCTTAATCGTTAAAAAAAGATTTCTTTGTTTCCAAGTACTTTTCGTGAGATGCACCTGAGAAAACAGTGATCTTCGATTTCAATTATTTATTCTCAATGTAATATATGGTTAAAGTAGCATATAATCTGGCGTGACTTAAAGCACATTACACAACTTTCTCTTACCTTCAGTAATCGAAAGTTGTGTACTGTGCTGTCACAACAGAATTTTACTTTTTTTGTGTCGAGATATTACGTAATTTTTCCTGTGCCATTTAGTTTAAAGGTAATTATTACTAAAAGTTCCATAAATAAGTTTAATTAACAATTTTTGTCTCCAAAATTAAAAAAATACTTTATGCTAGTTTTTCTTACGAAAAATGCTGCTTGGGAATCTTGTTTTTTTTTTTTTTTTTTTTTTATTTGTTTGAGATCTTTTTCGGCATCTGAGGCCATTTAGATCCCGTCAATTTCAATTGATTGATATTCAAATCAATTAAAAAAAAACTACCTAAAAGGTTTCCGATATCAACAAAAGAAAATTTTTTTTTGATTAGTATTTTAAGAGTTTATTTATGTAGGTACTTCTTATATAAATATTTATTATTCTTCTCTTCATTTATATATTTGATGATTGATAAATAAATAATTCACTTAAAACATAATTTATCTTCAAATTAAAAGCAAAAAAAAGTTTATATTTTTATTTTTATGAATTTAAATAGCGAAAGAGAGAGAGAGAGAGAGGGAGGGGGGGGGAGAGCATCTCTCAGGCTCTTATCTCCTTTCTTAGGTTATTTGTTATCTTTTTCTTTGCGCTATTTTTCTGCTCTCATTTATATTAAAAATGAACTGTCGCCTGCACTGACGACTATTTGCCCGTTTGCTTTGCTTTTCCCTTTTTGATAAATCGCCGGGGGTCCTTCGCAGCCTCCCATCCCTCCCATCAGGGTCATCTGAATTTCTAATGTCTCCAGTCTCTTCTGTGGTTCACTCCCACGACCCTCTCCTTATTTCTTCTTCGTCGTCTCCTTCTTCCGCATATCCTCCGAGAAAACCATTTATATTCCCTGCTTTTAATGTTATATTTATATATTAGCCTCGCTTAGCCCTCAGTGTACAATTTTTAAATTTGTCATCAAAGGGCAAAAAAAAAAGGGGGAGAGAGAAATCTGAACGAGGAGAAAGATGCATATAATTTGTGAAAAGACGATACTCGTAGCTTGAAGAAATTATCAAAAAATTGTTGATGTTGAAAAAGTTTCAAAAATAAAAAAACACAGTGAATTATATGGAGGGGGAGGGGGAGAGGGATTTAGGGTAAAATTCGGAAATTTGAAAAAATAAAAATTAAATAAATAATCGAAACAAAATATTTTTTAAACGCTGTTAGAAATTATAATATAGACTATATATATTAATTAAAGACTGTCGGGTGGGGGGAGGGGAGGGGGGGCATCTCCAAAAGACACCGTTCCAAAAAAAGTTTTTTATATCTGGTGTGACACAGCACAGAACACAACTTTCAATTACCTTCTCCAATCTTTCCTGTGAACTACAAAACTATTTTTCAAACAATTTCGAGGACAAAATAAGAATATACATTTTAAAGAGCATCTAAAAAAATAATTTTTTTATGAATTATAATCAAAATAGTTTGAGCGGATTTTGAGAAAATCGAAAATAAATTGAAAAAGTACATCCGTAAAGTACTAGTTCTCTTTGACCGATTTTGTTCAAAAGCTTTTCGGGTTACGAATCAATGGGGTACCTAACTTAAATATTATTTTTCAACCTTCTAACCTATTTCATTCTTGAGATATTCAGTGACACACAGACAGATCATTTTGTCGAATCGGGGACCTCAAAACGTGTATTTCCATTAAAATTTCGTTAACTAATTTTTGACCATGAAACCATTACTCTATCATTATTATCTAAAAAGCGCCTACGTAAATATCATATGTATGTCCGTTGTGAACAGGGGGAAAAAAAGGAGGGGGGGGGGGGGGGGGGCCCGCCCCCCTCTGCGGGGGGGGGGGGGGGGGGGCGCCTTTGGGGGGGGGGCCCCCCCCCTCATCCCCCTAGTTACGCCCATGGTTGTGAAACTCTCTCGTTGATTGGCCAGAGTCAGAGATGGGCGGAGTCAGGGAGGGAAATTTAAAACTTAAAAGTTTTGCAACAAATTTATTTTTGCTCACTGTTTGGAAATTTTGAGCAAGGGGGTCCAAGAGCCAGTCGGAAAGCCCGCCGAAGGCTTCCTCAAAGTAAGATATTTTCAAAGGAAAAGAGCTAAAACAAAAATAATAATAATTTCCCATATTTTTTTCTCTATTCATCTAAAGATGAGTATTTCCAATGCAAATAGTATATTATCAGTAATAAAAATGCCAACAAGTGACATTTGAGGTTTTTCCTTCCATTGGAGAGAGAACGTGACATCTTGAAAGCAAGATGATGAGATCCAAACAAAGATGCGCAGCTGCTCGGCTGTCAATCTTGTTCGTTCCGCTACTGGATCATGTCTTAGAGACGTCGCACTAGCCATCGGTCAAACTCTGACATGGTCCTTTCACATTCAAGAACACGTGTCCGATTATCTGGCCAAATGTAAACAATAAATAATCCCAAATTATATGCATCTCCTCGTTCGGTTCAGGCAAACCTCTTTCTCTTTTCTCATTCGTTTTCTAATATAAATATAAAAAAAAAAAAAAAAAAAACAAGGAAATGAAAAGTTTTGTCTCAGAATTCATTCTTTGTTTATATATTTTCATGCTTATCTTATTTACATTTATATTTGTTCTTTTTCTGAAGATTTTTAGTTTTTACAATAATATTGATATTTAGGTTTGGACCATGAAAGTAAGTTTTCATTAAAATATATAGGCACCAATATAGTTTTTTCTAAAAACAATGAAATAATCACAAGTAGAAAACGCATGGGTGGGACTTAATAATGTCCCTCATTGTACGTTTCATATAATTTAATAAGGAACGAGTTCTCTGTATGTTAACATTTGAAAAAATTTTTCACCTTGTCACTTTAGAGCACAATATGCTTTGAGTCTGAGAACCCAAATTAAATCCAAAATCGCACTTTCGAGCTTAAACAGATTTAATTCATAAATCAACTATTTGTTAGATGCTCTTTAACATGTATATTCTCATTTTGCCATTGAAATCTTCTGAAGACCACTTTACTCTTGTTCTTCATAGGAAAGATAGGAGAAATGGTTGCTATGGTAACAAAATATAAATATTTTCCCATACTTGAATTCAAATGTATCCTACTGTTGGAAACTAAATATATCTCAACTCAAAAAATCTAGTGTGACAAGCACAGTCATGGGCGTAACTAGGGGGGGGGGTGCCGGGGGGCCTGGCCCCCAGAAGGCTCGTGGCTCCCCAGAAAGCTCCTTACCCCAAGAAAAATTGAGAAAATATGGGGCTTTCCAGGCCCACCGGAGGATAGCTGGTCCCATGCCCCCCCCCCCCAGCCAAAATCTCTAGTTACGCCCATGGTGATATTCAAACAATTTTGAAAGCAAAATGAGTACATCATCAAAAAAATAATTGATTTTTGAATTTTAAGAGAAAGTAAAAATTAATATGTCAAAATAAATTGGGAAAATCGATTTTTAATCATTTTCAAAACATTTTAAGACTAAAATTTCATTGTTTTTGCTTGAATATTTTATATACTTAGTTATTCAATCAATATCAAGGCCTAAATATGTTTATTTAATTAAAAAAAAATAAATTAGGATAATTAGAAAATGAAGGCGGCAGTTAAAATTTGAAGATGTAAAAGGCAATTAATAACCCCCATTTTATGTGGTCATAGTTAAATAAAAAAAATGTCTATAGCTTTATAATTGATTGAAAAGACCAGTTTTGCATTTTTCCACAAATCCAACGAAAAATAAGAGAGATATAGCGACTTTTTGAAAAGCGAATCTGCGCGTGAAGAAAAGCCTAGACAAGAGTGAAGCGAGGCTCCCTGCCTGCACTCTGGGCGCCGATCGAATTAGAAAAAGCAAATTGATGCTCACCCATCATTTGAAATAATTGCCAAATTGATTGATTTCATCTTTTTATGCTTTTATAAAATTTTATTCTGAGGCGTGGAAATAAGCTTTTAATCAAAATCAGCCAAAAAGTACTAGTACTTTACTGATGTAGTTTTTCAGTTTTTTTCGATTTTCTCAAAATTCGCTCTTAGGATTTTTTTTTTTAATTAATAAATCAATTATTTATTTATTTAGGTTATTTAGTGCCCTTTTAAAAAGTACATCAGTAATATTTTGTGAAAATTGTTTGAAGTACTCAAATCATTTCATCTAAATTAAATTTTACACTTTGATATTTAACTACCCTACAGTAATACAAGATCAAAATATCGCTTGTGTTCAAATAAATATAACAACCATGTGATGATGAAGAATTGAAAGATTTTACATCTAACTAAATATATAACTATCATTTATTTGGCAATATTCTCTGACTGCTTAATTAATTTTTTTTTTCTCGTTCAATTTTTATAATTCTTCCAAATGTCAAAAAAAAAAAAAAAAATTAACTTAAAAGCTGTTAAATTATTATTTTTAAAAAGAGAAAGAATATTTCTTAGAAACGAGGGGAGGGCGCCTGGCGACAATCAGAGCAGAGTGGTGGGGGAGCCTGTCACCCGCGACCCTCCCCTCCTTTGGCCAAATCAAGAGCACGAATTAAGTTTAATATTGGAAATGAATAAAAACTTTGATAATCAATTGTCTATAACTCAGAAACCGCGCATCCAATTCGCATCGGATTTTTTGTAATGAGTTTAGAATTTTCTAGAGAATATTCACATGGAACTAAAATTGAATAATTAAGAATATATTTTTTCTTTAATCTAACCATCCGTTCAACCAATCAAATGATAGTAAAAAGGATCATCGTTCTATATTCTCTGAAATTTTCCCTTTTATCTGTATATAAAATTTTCAAAGAGTTTTTTTTTTTTTTTTATTTCTCTTTATTAGCAATCTCCGCACTCCCAATTTTTATTAAATTTTATATTATTAAATTTAAATTTTAAATAAATACCTTAGCGATTGTCCACATATTACGTAACGCGTAGGGGAGGGAGAGGCATGGGCGTAACTAGGGGGATGCGGGGGGGGAATGACCCCCAGAAGGCTCGTGCCCCCCCCCCCCCCCCCCCTTCCCCAGAAAGCTCCCTGTCCCAAGAAAATTTGAGAAAATATGGTGCTTTCCAGGCCCTCCGGAGGATAGCTGGTCCCATGCCCCCCCCCCCCCAGCCAAATTCTCTAGTTACGCCCATGAGCACAATACACAACTTTCCTTTGCCGAAGGGTAAGAAAAAGTTGTGTGCTGTACGACCAGTCACACCAGATTTTTTTTATAATGTCACTATATTCTATTTATTCTGATTTTATAATCATGTATTTTGTCCTTCATTCTGTCACACAAACACTTTAACAGCATCTGAATGGAGAGAAATGTAAATCTTGGTTAATTGCATAGGATTTACGAAGAGTATTAATTCTAGTTGATAATCGGAGGTGATTCCTCTCTATTGGAAGGGAAATTCAAAATCTTAGCTGAGTTTTGTTTAATATACATTACTTTGACTACTCCTAAAACCCACAGATCATTTTCAAAAATAACTTAAAATAATAAATGATAGTTGGTTTATTAGTTATGGTTACTTTACAACTTTATAAAGAATGAAGTTGATGGATGGAAATCCACGAAGGGTTAAAACAATTTACAGAGTTACTGGACGAGTCGATTCAGTGCCGGTACTAGTTCTGCTTTTTTCTTGATCGGTCGGGACTCTCTCATGCTGGAAAACGAACGATCACGTCACTTCACGTCATGTCACGTCACGTACCTGCCCAAAGCCAATTAAATCGACCCCACCTCTCTCTCTCTCATACGTATGATTAAATCATTTATTATTTATTTTTTAAGAACCAGGAAAAATAATTAAGCAGAAAGAGAGAGAGTAAGGGATCAAAAATTAATTGATTTTTTTCTGAGAAGCCGCTACGTAACTAATATCTTCAATTTTATTTATTACCTGGCAAATTATTGGTTTGAATGTCAGTGTGAACTCAGACATTACGGTATCCGTGTAAGTGGGCCTGAAGAATATTTAAAATAAAAAATTTGTTTATTTAAATTATTCACATTTTCTTAATTAATATAAATGAGTAATTTTTTTATTTTATGAGATTCGATGAGAAATTATTCTGTTTGGTGTTCAAATGTAATTTTGAAGGTTGAAGAGATCGGAATTCCTGACATTAATTTATCAATTCACTTGAATGTTTCGAGCCCCATTACATTATGATTTCTCTTTTCATGTAACTTCCTTCTCCTCTCGACGGCCCTGTCAATAATAATTCAACGAAATAAGAAACTGAAAATGTAAAAAATATTTAATAATAATAAATAATATTGATAGTAACCATACTTCTCTGTCAATACAGTCACAAAATTTTATTATAATTAAAAAATATAGCTAGAGTTTCAGCTTCTACTTTTTACAGTCTTGCAAAGCAAAAACCCTTTTGAAGTTTGATTTTATTCTAAATTTCAAAGTGAAAAAAAAGCTCAATAGAAAATAACAAACCTACCCTCAGGCTTCTAAATTTGTATCTTAAATAATTTAGATATTTTAAGAAATTTTCCCGTGCGATTTTTTATTTAATAAATTAAATTTATTACAATAAAAATATTTTTTTTTGACTAATTAAAATATTATCATAATTAATTTTTTTTAATCCCAAAAAAACAATTTTAGTACGAAAATTTTAATTTTTTTCTTTGTTAATATTTAAAAATTAAAAAATTATTACTATTTATCCAATAAGTTATCAATTAATTTAAGAAATAATAAAAACAAATGAAAAATTGTCAGATGACAGACTTCCTAAGTTCAAAATAAGCTTTCGGATTGGGTAGAGCCTGCACGATCTTAACGTCATCTCTTAGCAATAACAAGCAAACGGCTTTAGCTCTATACTTTCTTAAAATCTCGTAATTTTATATCACTACAGTACTAATACTTACATACGATATTGATTTTTGAGAATTATTCTGCATTTTAAAAAAAACTATTTCTGCGTTCTTTCTAAGCTTATCCGTAGCATTCCAACAAAATAATTTAAATAGAATAAAATAAGCATAGGTATTTATTGTTTATATAAGATGCAAGGTCATTTCTCTCTATTTTGGTTCCAAGTCTCTCTCAAATAGAAATACACATTTTTTTTTTTTTGAATTTCCCTTCTCTGACACTGAGTCCCGGGACATCCGGTCGCCTAAACAACAACAAATGTTTTTATGTTTCATCCACCGGAAATTTCGACGAATCGAAAGAAAGAATATCATATTAATATATGTGTATTTTTTCTAGTTTTTAGATACGATCAAGGACATAAATTTGGTTTAAAAAAAAGCAACAATAGAATTATTTAAAAAAATTGTATTTGAAATTTTGCATAAATTTTAGTCTTAAATTCTCATTTAAAAATCTTTCTCTCCCTAATATTTTCACCCAGATTTTTTTTCGAGATATATTTAGTTCCGATACACCTTATTTCAACTTCATTTTATTTGACTCTTCAAATACTATTTATTTTTCAAAATTTTATCTCATATTTACATTTTATACACAATATAGAATCTAAATAAACAAATTTCATAAGAATTGAAAAAATTTTATCCTAAAATCTAAAGGACCCCTTGATAAATTACATACAAATCCCTATAGGAAATTACATTCCTATCAAGATAATGAAAGGGATAGAAGAGAGAGATAATTTAGAGAGAGATATATTTTTCTTTGAACAATTAACACAAATAATTAAAATGAATTTATATAATTGATTTTTAATCTAATAAAGAAAAGATTTATTCTTACCATCAACCATTTCTATCTTTCCTATGAAGAACAAGAAATTCGAAGATTTCACAATGAAATATACATTTTAAACATCTAAAATATTATTTTTGAATTTTAAAAAACCTTGAGGAATTTTGAGAAAATCGAAAACTGAAACATCAGTAAAGATAGATTTTTCCGATTTTGTTCAAGCTTATTTGAGTGGAAGGACAATATAAATTTCAATCCTACTCAATTCCTTCATCTAAAATCTTCCACACAACACACACCCCACCCCACACACACACACACCCCCCCCCACACCACCCCTTTTCACTCAAAACCATCAAACTCACATCATTTTTACAAATTTCTCTCCATTCATATAATAAAAAATTATTAGAGTCATATAATCGTCTGAATGACTTAAGTTTAACTTGGATACGTTTTCATATTGAGCTTTATCTTATCCCCCTTTCACCTAAAAACATGTTTATGTCTATCAGTAATAATAATAAATATTTGAGACTCTAATTACTAATTAAGCCTTTCACTATTTGTACTTAATAATCCACTTTTATACTTGTCTTACTGAATAAAATTTGATCAGCACAAAAAATGAAATTGACAGGAAGATTCAAGGACGAAAATCACGACCTTACTCAAAGCCTTGGATTATGAAAATCCACAAAGCGATCAAAATGCATTTATAGGATCAACCCAAAGATGAACTGAACGTGGAAAGTAATTACAGTAATCAATTTCATATTACGACTTAATATATATTACAATTTAATAATTTTAATCAAACACCGAGTTTATGTAATTATCGTATTATTATGAATTTCTGAACTGTCCTTATCCTAAAATTTCTTCTGAAAAATCCTTTTCGTTTTGTGGCTGTCGATTTTGAAATTATGGAGACTAGGAGTCAGCCGAAGGTATTAATTATTATTATCAACTCCAACTCGAATTTTTTTTTTTTTTTACTCTCCCTGTTTCGACGCCAGTTCATTCTCTTCATCTCATCAGTACAGTCAATTATATATTACAGTTGTTTTGTAAATGATTAAATATTTTTTTAATTAATATAATCATTATTATTTAATTATAAACCACATTTTGTTATTAATTATTTATTAAAAATATAAATACTGTACAACTTTTCGATTACTTATTCTGCAGTCGTTTTCAAATGAACTAACTTCTAAGGGATCGTTACGTTGTATATAAAATGCACGTAAAATAAAGGTCCCTAAGATTTTAGTTCCCTTGAGTTGGAGCAAGCGCGCAGTACTTGAAAACGATTGCAGAATAAGAAGTCGAAACGTAGTACAGTAACTTATTTATATTTTTAATAAATAATTAATAACCAAATATGGTTTATAATTAAAAACTCCCATAAAAATAATACAAACCACAAAAGCTTTAATAAAAAATAAATAAATCATGTTATTATTTTTTATCAAATATTCTTATAAATTTATGTTTTTGTTATTTTTGTTATCAGCATTTACATTAAATCTGAATAAAATTAATTATTTTAAAAATTAGTTTTTAAAATTTATTGAGTTGCTTAAATATGAGAATGAGTGGTCTCGGCGGTACACTCTTATTTTTTTCGGGGATATGAATATTTAATTATATAAATTTCCCCCGCGGCTCACATACGCGATGTATATAATATCTTAAATATTGTATATGTAATTTCTTATTTATTAATTAGTGACAATAGCACACCCATGACACCCACGATCATTTCATTGTTTTTGAAAAAATATGAAAAATTGGGAAGATAAAGAGAATAGAACCAGCCTCTTCGTCTCTCTCTCACTACTTCAGCACAAATGCAATAAATTGTAGTAGTGAGAGAGAGAAGAGGCTGGTTTTATTCTCCTTATCTTCCCAATCTACGATTCCCAGCTTTACAAACTTACTAATTTTTTATTTTATGAGATTCGACTTGGGTATTTAATATTGACTCCCACTGTACCTTAAAACTCTCAAATTGCATTAATGACTTTGTTAAGTCACTTATACGATAACGTTCCGTTTGTGTTGACTTATCCACCTAATGACATTAACAATATTGAATAATTTTTTGAGGTAAACGGAACTCGAACATGAGATGTTCGTTTTTAGTTTCGTATTCCGCAACTTAGCCTTCTCATTTAGATTTTATTGAAAAGGTTTTTAATTAATTAATAAGAATATTTTGCAAGATATAAGACATTTTTTTGTCTAAGCTGACGACAAAGTAAGAAAAAAAAAAGGTGACCGACCGTTGAGATATAAAACCCATTGCTCATCGTCGTCATCCTTTTATTCTCTTTCTCTCTTTTCTTCCGAGCGGTCCTTACATTGAAATTTTGAATTCATTTATTGAGCTTGTTATTAAAAAAAAATGATTCAATAAATTATGGTGTCTGTCTGTCTGCGCGTGTGTGTTGAAAAATAAAACGCCCATCGAAATCCGTTGAGAAAAGGTTGGCCGGCCGGTGGGCGGCCTTTAAAAAAAAGAATTGCTGAATAAAAAAAAATTAAACCCCCTTCCCCTAATTGAAAGACGATTATTTTTTAAGCTCGGTGTGAGGTCCTGAGCAATATCCACCCACGCATGCATGTGCATCGAATGTAACCTGGAAGCATTTTATGTATATGTAAACTATAAATGGTCATTAATAACTTTTGTCAAGGAGCGTTGATTCACAACAAAGCCAAGGAAATGAGGTACATTCTCATCAGCAGCAGTTAACATTAAAATTCTTTCTCATCATTCTCAATGATTATTATAATTTCTCTTATAAATCCTTCTTCTAAACAAAATTGTTTTTTTTTTTTTTTTTAAGAAACAAAAAATAAATATGAATATTAAATTTTGTAGAAAAAAATTTTTTCTCAACCCTAGCAAGTTTTATTATCAAGGTCAAACAAGTTGGATAATTAATGTCTTTTCTTCTATTAAATTGAGAGGGGGAGGGAGGTATTAGGACGAAGAATACCACTTGCCCCTCTTTTATTATCTCTTATTTTTAATTATATGCAAGTTAATAATATAAAGTAGGTATTGCGATCATCATAAATACTGTACATGTAATTATAACATTTAGTCAATTATTTAATCAATTACAAAACAACCCAAGTAAATATGATTAAAAATGATCGATGAATCCACACGCCCGCAGCAGGTCTGCTTAGTGAACCTTTAGGGACACACAGGGATATTCACGCCCACACCAGGGACACACAGGGATACACACGCCCGTACCAGGGACACGCAGGGATACACACGCCCGCTCCAGCAACACACAGGGATACACACGCCCGTTCCATGGACACACAGGGATACACACGCCCGTTCCAGAGATACACACGCCCGCACCAGGGACACACCAAACCTAGTAGGGAGATTTTCTTCCCCAGGAGGAATTGGAAATATTAGTTAATTTTTTACGGTAATCGGACTTTTTTCAACCTTTGATTCTTAATTCACTACTTATCCCATTAACTTGTTATTCTGATGAAAAAATATAAATATTTTCCTTTGATTAAAATCTCTCTCCTTCAGTTCTGATGTAGCCTACTATCTGGAGCTGTCCGGCACACCAGATTTTTTTTTTGAAAGGCTGTGCAGATCAAGGTTAATAAAATATGGAATTGAATAAGACAGCTCCAATAAGCAATGGTGCTTCCTTATTAAAATATGCTGGGTCAAAATTTACGCCAGCCCTAAGGCTCGAGATCCTGAAAAGGCTTAAAAAAGTAGGCCTTATTTTATTATAATGTAAAACTGGACAAACCATTAATCTGGTCAGGACTGCAAATAGTCCTCTTTAAAACATTAAATCAATAACAAGATTCAGGAAATCTCAAATAATGAAGCGAATATGAAGAGGAATGAGTTTTTTTTTCTTTTTTGTAACTCAAGTATTGTAATTGTTGTAAGGGCATAAAAGCCTCGGCAGCTGTTAGCCCGAATACATTAATAAATAAATAAATAAATCCCAAATGAGCAACGCAGCTAGTCGTTTTTTCAATTTTTATTTTTCATAAAGTTCCATGGCCAACGTTTCGGTCACATATAGGACCATCATCAGGGCCAAGCCATTGTTAATTTATTGATCCTCTTGCTCATAATGACCAAAGAAATTAATAATATAACAAATCCAATGACCAAATTGTTAAATATAGTGTGCTATTAAGTGAGTGAATTCACTCCATAATAACAACAATTTAGCATACTTAATTCTTCTTCTTCTTCTTCTTTCTTCGCCAATTATTATTCCCCGGCGGCGGAATTTAGCATGTCTAATACATATAAATTTCATTGATAAATTTTGTATTCTCTTCAAGATCTATTACTTGTATTAGTTATTGTTAACAATTTTCTATTCTTCCTAAAATTAAGCTATGGATCTTCCTACTGCTTAAGAGTAGCAAGGATTATTTAATCTCTCACCTAATAATAAAACCATGAAATTTTTTCAAAAATCTGACTCAGCATGAATTTTCGTCATTTGACAGAGAGAAAAGAGAGAGAGAGAGAGAGAGAAAAACGCTAACTCACATGTGGAGGATTTCTTAGTAATTGTGGTCGGACAGAGAGAGAGAGCGAGAGGATCATCTTATATATCCGTTCTTATAAAATCACTATCAAGGGGAAAGAGAGAGAGACAATTTCCGATGTACAAGTCATTTCCTAAGATCGCTGGTGGCTAGTAGAGAGAGACTTTGAGGTTCGTAATCCCGGGGAAGTAACGCAAGGGGAAAGAGAGACCCGTTGGCAATCCTTCGGGACGAGTATTGATGAAACGCAGGAAGAAGAACACTCTCTCGCTCTTTCTCTCTTTCTCTCTCCTAAATCCCGTCAATACTTGAAAGAGAGAAAGAGAGAGTTTCACTTTTCGCGGACTCATCCTGGCGTTGTCTTGACGCTGCAACGTCATCGCGGACCCCATCACCGCCATCCATCACCACACACGGGGCAAAACAACACCCTCCCCTAAAATAAAAAAAAACACCCTCCTCCCCTCCCCCTATATAGAAATTCAACATTCATTTATTATAATTACTTGAGATTTTAAAAACTTGTATGTCTATGTGAGGCTATATGGACCAAATTGATTAATTATCTAATTAGCCTCCGCGGGCTTTTTCTTAGAGAAAAAAAGACAAAAGAGAATGGGGTAATTTGTTTAAAATTTGTTACGTATCTGACGGAATAATGACGTAAGCAAGTCCAAGGACAGTGTGTGTGTTTGTGGGAAGGGTTGTTGTGGGGGGGGGGGTTTGGTGAATGGAGGGGAAATGCGCACGCAGCGCGTGCGACAACAAATCAATCACGCGTGCAGCAGCGCTTCCAGATTTACAATATTTGCAAAAAAAAAGAATATAAAAAAAGATCTGGTGTGACTGGTCGCACCTGATTTTTTTTTGTGTCGACAAATATTTAGTTCCCGACAGCACGGACATTCAAGTTGTAAAATTTCTATGTGAAAATATTTATATTTTGTATGTTAGCGAGATGAATAGCTGAATCAATACGTAGTAGAAAAATAAAAGGCCGAGCAGCTAGGTTTATTTCTTTAATAGAGAACCCACAGCGACGTTTCGGTTGACTATGCGACCATCTTCATGGCTACAATGGAGTTTATAAAAAAAAAAAACATAACATCAATCGGTTGTATAAATAAAATTTCAAGACATAAAAATTATCATTACCTAGAGTTCAGTCATTGGAAAAACCTCTTAAGTTATTTGACAGACATTTCATAAAATTCATTACGATCTATCAGATATAATACATTCAGCGCCAAAAGTCAATATAAATTTTATTTTTTATGTCTTGAAATTTTATTGATGTTATGTTTTTTTATAAACTCCATTGTAGCCAGATGGTCGCATAGTCGTCCGAAACGTCGCTGGGGGTTCTCTATTAAAGAAATAAATCTAGCTGCTCGGCCTTTTATTTTTTATATTTTGTTACCATGGCAACCATTTCTTCTATCTTTCCTATGAAGTACGAGAGTAAAGTGGTCTTCAGAAGATTTCAATGGCAAAATGAGAATCTAAAGAGAATTTTATATTTAAGTTAGACAGTCCCCGGGAGAGTGAAAATAAGCTTTTGATCAAAATCGGTCAAAGAGTACTAATATTTTACTGATGTACTTTTTCAGTTTTTTTCCATTTTCTCAAAATTCGGTCTAATGATTTCGAATAAAATTCAAAAACCAATTATTTTTTAGATGCTCTTTAAAATGTATATTCTCATTTTGCTCTCAAAATGGTTTGAAGACCACTTTACTCTTGTACTTCATAGGAAAGATAGTAGAAATGGTTGCCATGCCATGTTAACAAAATATAAGTATTTTCTTTTCCCATACTTATAAATTTTACATCTTGAATTCTAATACTTGTATATCGGTGGGAACTAAATATATGTCGAAACAAAAAATCTGGTGTGCCAAGCACAGAACACAACATTTGATTACCGAAGGTAAGAGAAAGTTGTGTGCTGTGCGACCAGTCACACCAGATTTTTCTATTTATCCCAGTTGTCTGTCTGTTAATCAGTTTGGCTCCTGAACGCTTCAATTAATAGCGCCTCTCGTTTCCCTTGTGTACCCAACAGAGATTCATTCGCCTTTGGTCTTGCTTAACTATAATTAATGATTCTAGTGGACATCAAAGCAAGGCACTTGTATTAAATAGTTCCTAAAAATTCATGATATAACCTTGACATGAACACGTCTGGTAAATGTTTTGATAGCCTTATACACAAATTGAGAATTTTTCAAGGCTCTAGGGAGATAAGGCAAGAATGCGGAGCAAAGAGCAAGCAGAAGGGCCGGCCGGTATTAGGGCTGATGGGTTGGCCCTTAAGCCCGGGTCTCCGCCGCCCGGAGACCAGTGATTATTTGATCGTTAGCGGTTCGGGCTCAAAGGGCCTAGGGTTCGAGGATCTCAGACTGATCACGGGATTGGCCGCCATCAGGGCATGAGGCCCAATCCCTTATTAGTTAGGCCTCAACACGGATTAACCGGCGCCGCCTCAAGACGCCTATTGGAAACTTTGATGGCTAGGACAATACTAAATTTATAATATGTTCATACTAAGTTCCCGATTTTATAAAGTCTATATATATCTAATATAAGGAAAAGAAATTGTTATTGTTGAAGTTGAGAAGCTTTTGTACTTGAAGTATTTAATATTGGTATAAATCTTGAACCACTCAAGTGTTCTCAGGTTGTTGTTGATGGAATAAAATAAAAACAATATAGACAAATCAATGGTGTCGTCGGCTGAATAAATCTTGATGAATAAAATTATTTTTATTCTATTCTTTCAACCAACAACCTGCAAAAACATAAGTAATCATTCCAAGATTTTAATTTATTCTGTTTGGAACAGTCATATAAATTGAATTGTTTTATTTCCTGATCTTCTCCAGGTCGTATATGAAAAAATTTAATAATCAAAAGTTGTGAACTGGGATTTGACACCAAATATTTAGGGACCCAGAGTACTGTATATCAGAACACAGTAAAGTGTGCTTCAAAGATAAGAAAGATTGTAGATTTTAAAGACTATCTAAAAAATTGATTTAGGGCTGGGTCAACTAGCAAACTTATCTGATAGAGTAGTCAAATCATTGATATAGTAAACAAGAACAAGCTTAACCCTCGAGTTAAAAAAAATGAGTTTTTTCTCATATAATTAACTATCTGAGGTATACAGAAAGTTTTGTGAAGTTAGCAACTTAATAAAGACATCATTTCGCCTGCTGAGAATGCTGAGTGCCAAATCAAAATTGAACAATTGGAGAAAAGGCGTTTGAAAGTTTTATAAACCCATAGGCTACATGTAAATAGTCGGACAACAAATGAATAGGCCAGAATCAATAGCAAAGAATTCGAATATATTTTCGCCACTTGGGCACTCAAAAGAGAAGACGTTTTAACATCGTTTGCTAGTTTGGTAACCAAATGGCTTAAATAAAATAATCGAACTGGCGGGGATCCGAACCGGCGACCTTTGGTATAAAAGGCCAGCACGCTAACCACTACCCCAAAGCCCAAGGGCTTGTTTGTTATTTAATCATATGAGCTTAATTAGAACTGAAAAGACTCGAAAGTCAACTAGCTTATTCGAGGGACAGCTAATTAATTAGATTTGAAGAAGCCGGCTCTAGGTCAAATATAAAATTTCCAACTCGTTCATTTCGTTCTAGAGATATTTCGTTCTCATAGACACATAAACAGAGGTTCTAAAATCGTGTCTTTCGTTAAAATCTCATCACCGAGATTTTGATGTCATAGCCAATACTTTCTCTCTATATAATTTATTTAATATATATAGAGCTATGAGAAAATAATACTGTTTATTAATTTTCTCCATTTCAGCCATTAATTTTCTAAATATTTTAAACCCAAAAAAAATAATTTTTATAAAAAGATAAAAAAAAATGAATTAAATCATCCTCATCATTAAAATAGCACCATTGAGTTAAATGAATTTCAAAATTATTCATAACATTATTTTACATAATATTCTTGAAATTAAGAGTCTATAAAGAGAGTGTAAAAATTTTTATAACTTAGAATGAAGTGGAACATAAAAAAGAGAAAAAAAAAAAAAAAAAAAAGATTAATATATTTTTTTTTAAGCAAGGCAATTTGAGTAACATTTCGAGCGTTTATTTATCCTTCGACATGTTCTGATTATTAATCTTAACGAAGATGCACTCATTAGTGGCGGCGGTGGTCGTTTACCGAAAGGGAGGGGTGCGAGGGTGAAGGATAGGCGTTTGCGAAGGGTGCTATCGATTCCAGCAAGGGGGCAAATTCTCATCAGTGTCAGTCGTGGTGTCCGCACTCCTTCCTAGGCATGTTCGTTAAGATAAAGCATACAGTATTATTACAAATGAATTTTTTTAATTAAAATTGATTCATATACTAAACTAGTTCTCTTAAACACTGGCTACCAAGGGTAATCTGGTGTGACTGGCCGCACAGCACACAACCTTCTCTTGCTTTCGGTTATTTAAAGTTGCATTCTGTACTTGTTAACCAGATGTTTTGTGTCGAAATAGATTTAAACACACCCCGAGAGACCATTTTGAAAGACCCACTTTTTTTTGGAATCAGGAACTCTCAAAACGAGTATTTACATCAGCAAACTCAACATCGATATAGGTAAGAGAAAGTAAAAAAAGCTGGTGTGACTGGTCACACAGTACACAACTTTCTCTTACCTTCGGTAATCGAAAGTTGTATTCTTTGCTTGTCCCACCAGTTTTTTTGTGTCGACATATATTTAGTTTCGGGTATAAATATGGGAAAATGTTACCATGGCAACTATTTCTTCTATCTTTCCTATGTAGTACAAGAGTAAAGTGATCTTCAAAAGATTTCAATGGTAAAATGAGAATATACATTTTAAAGAGCATCTAAAAAAATAATAGATTTTTGAATTTTAATCAATAACGTTGGAGCGAATTTCGAGAAAATCGAAAAAAACTGAAAAAGTACATCAATAAAGTACTAGTACTCTTTGGTCAATTTTGTTCAAAAGTTTTGTGTCAGGACCCATGAAGGCGCCTAACTTAAATATAAAATTTCAAACTCCTAGCTCTTTTCGTTCTTGAGATATTTTGTTCACAGACAGACCATATTCGCGAAATCACTTTTTTGGATTCGGGGGACCTCAAAACGTGTATATCCATAAAAATCTCGACATCGAATTTATGACAAGAATCCAATAATTTTTTCTATATATTAACATATTAGGATAGAGGTAAGAGAAAGTAATAAGAAAAAAATTTTAATTGAACCCTTAAAAATTCGTGTGTTTGGAGCAGTTTGTCTTCCACGATACGCCACTGCACTCAAGTCAGAAAAGCTTATATATTTTAAAATTATAATAGGCTAATTATTACTTTCTCTTACCTATATATATATAATATATAGAGAGAAAGTATTGCGATCATGTCAAAAATTGGATGTCTTTTGAAGTAGAGCTCATTGATTGATTTCCCACCCTAAGAGGAATAACATTTATTTAAATTGTATTGGCTAAAAATAAATCTGGACTGCATCTCTCTGGCCTAAGAGGCCATATTTTTCACTTAACACTAAAAACATATTTGCCCCAATTTATCCATAAGGGGAAAACATTTTTGTCCTGAATATAGAGGAAAAACTAGCAACAATCCCCTTCTTTACAATTTATTAGGATATAAATGTCGATTTTAATCTGTTGGTGGTGATAAAATAAATAATATCGCATATTGGCCGAAATTCCGAGGGGGATGGCTCAGGGGCTATAAAATCTAGGAACAACAAGAGAATCGAAGGTCCAGCATCTCTCCCTTTTGCCCTTGCCCTTTTATATCAAGCCATCATTCAAGCTATAAAGTGTTTGGAGAGGGGGAAATAAATTGTTTATTTATTTTATTGATGCGAAATGAAAAAAGCATGAGAGATGAAAAGAGACACGTTTATTATAAATGAATGATTTATTATCAATTGTTTAGGCAAAAATTAGTGACCCTTAAATAGGTCATAACACTTAACGAATGGAGTGAAAGATAAAATGAGCAAAATGGTCGCTTCTTGTTGGAATTTAAACAAAAATTGGCGTGAAATCAAAATATTTTTGCAGCCTAATAAATTCAAAAATTTCACACACGTATATCATCTACCTGGGAATATTTATTTTCATATATTTTAATTGAAAATGAATGTAAATCCAACATAATAAATGCATTAAATTCTTAACACCATGCTCAATCATTGCCTGATAATAAATAAATTTTAATTTCCCGAGTCATGAAGTGAATTTATAATTAATTTGCAACAAATGTTTGTACCAATGAGTCTGTTTATTTGGAGAAATAATTTATAAACTCTTTAATATATAATTTTTAATTAATTAATAATTAATATAAAAATCAAGATTTTTTTTAAATTTAAGTTTTTTTTGGCATCTGAGGCCACAGCACACAACTTTCTCTTACCCTTTGGCAAAAGCAAGTTGTGTTCTGTGCTTGTCACACCAGATTTTTTTGTGTCGGGATATATTTAGTTTCCGCCGAATTTTTTTTTTTAGCTATTGGGCCAAAACTTCTACAAAATACATATTTCTTAAATTAATATTAACAATACAAAATTAATACAATATAAAAACAAAACGAAAGCAAAATTAAGCCGAGATATTCGACAAGATATAAAATTTATAAATATTGGAAAATATTTACATTTTCTTAACATGTCCAAGAGAAATGACTCTTTAAAATACACAGGTTGGCCGGAAACTAGTAAACAAACAATTTTCCGGTCACAGTTTTTGATTGGTCCACGTCATGAAGCTCCTCCTTGCTTGTATTTTTCTATGTGGCAGCGATGTTGACTGCACATAACCTAGTTTACATTCATTTTGTTTAGTTCGCAAACTGTATAGTTTCTGACTAAACTAATTTAGACCCTGGTATTTACACTGCTTTATTAATAATATGCTGTGTATAAATATTTATAAATGGTTTGTTTCGAGAGATATTTTATAAGAGGAGCTCCATGACGTCACTCTCTTGGAATGGGAAAAATGTAAACAAACCGAGTTTGATCCCCCCTGGAACATGTCAACCATTTCTATCTTTCCTATGAAGTACAAGAGTAAAGTGTGCTTCAAAAGATTTCAAGGGCAAAATGAAAATATACATTTTAAAAATCATCTAAAAAATAATAGAGCAACCGGCCCTTAGAGTTGGTTGAAAACCCCCAAAGCTCTTTAAAAATTTTTTTAGTCAATTTTATTATAACTTAATATCAGCACCATAATTATTAAAAAAAAAAAAAGATAAGGGAAACTATCTAATTATAATAATTACTTACTTAGTTTTTCTAACTAATCTAATTAAATTAAGCTAGATTCTCATCTATATAACAATCCAATCTCAATCTCTAATAATCTAACTACGTAATCTGAGAGAAATGACTAATAAGAAAAACATCTGTGAAATTACTTAAATTACTTTAAAGAACGTAATGCTAATTACAAATCATCAAAGCATACCAAGATTACAAATAAAAAAGCTACTGTTTCCATACTGAATGACCTTCATCGTAATTTTCATTTTTTTTTTTTAAATATTTATTTACATAATATTTTAAAATAAATAAATAAAACGAGTTTAAATAAATATAATATAAAAAATATTTAACATATAAATTAAGTAATTATAAAATATAACTTTATTTTTAAATAAATAATTTATCCATTCGTATTTATTAATATTTAAATTAATTGATGCGTCTATGGATATATTATATTCTCTATTGGCATCCATTTTTACTAATTGTTAGTTAGTAGGTTTCTTCATTTCTTAATACAGTAGATTACCTTATAGTCGATTTAGACGGTGATAAAAAAATTTAGAAAATTTCTACGGTCAAGAATCATAATAGTTTTCAGGCCTTCATTTTCGAAAATCTCTAAATTTTCCTTGAATTGAAGTTCAATTGCGAATCTATTTCTCACAGTGATATAGGTTATGTTCTTTCCTCTTTGTTACTTGAATAGGTTCACGATGTTGAGGATTATATCGTACTAGCCGAATATCGTTTTAGGCATGTGTTCTCAACCAGTGAGTCAGGACCTCTCTGGGGGGACGCAAAACAAAATTAAAAACAGTTATTGTTATAGTTATTTATCTAACAAAGAGACATAAAAAAACTTTTACAATTTCTTTTCACTTCAATTAATAGAAATCTTGGAGAAAAATTTTTTTAACAACCCTTGCCCTGAAAATGGGTGTTAGTCCCCGAAACGTTATTAAAATGCAGATGGCGCTGACATCATTGAACATAGGTGTCCCTTAGAGATTACTTCACTAGAGTCGGAGAAAGTGTACAGTACATGAAAACGACTGCAGAATAAGCAGTCGAAACGTTGTACAGTATTTATATTTTTAATAAATAACACTAGTCGACAAAAATGAACTTTTTTTCTTTCACAAGAATGAAGATATGAAATTCTAGAAGTATTTTTCATGTTGAATTCAAATATCAATTCAGTTTTTCCTCATCAGGCACAGTTTTAGAGATATAGAGCAAAATAGAATTTAGTCAAAAATGGGCTCTAAAACGGCTTTTATTTTAAATATTCAAATTATTTTTAACGCTACGCCCCGTCAAATTATGCAGATAGTTAGAATACATATAAATTTTAAGTTTCATCCCAATCGGAGGTCATTTAGACGTACCGCAAACGGCTTAAAGTTTAGAAAAATCGAAATTTTCAAGATTTTTTGCTTTGGTCACCCCTAATACAATTTTAGAGATCCCTGAATGAAAAAAACATATATGTACGATATTCTATAGTTCTTTGGCTTTCTAAAAAGCATTCATTCGTAAAAATCTGTTAATTATTAACGAAATTATTAATAAAAACGCCAGCAAAGAAAAAACCTAAGTACATTCACTGGACAAAAAAAATGGACCTCTTGTTCTTTTAGAAGTATAAAGAAAGATATGAGATTCAAAAAATATTTTTTTTAAATAATATATAATAAAGTTAGGGCCCGTGACCCGATGCTCAGAGAGGATACATTAGCTTCTCGTGGATAGGGTTCTCTTTTTAATTCAATTGAAGTCCATTTTTTTTTGACCAGTGAGTGTACTTGTGTTTTTTCTTTGCTCACGTTTTTATTAATAATTTCTTTAATAATTAACAGATTTTTACGAATGAATGCTTTTTAGAAAGCCAAAGAACTATAGAATATCGTACATATATGTTTTTTTCATTCAGGGATCTCTAAAATTGTATTAGGGGTGACCAAAGCAAAAAAATCTTGAAAATTTCGATTTTTCTAAACTTTAAGCCGTTTGCGGCACGTCTAAATGACCTCCGATTGGGATGAAACTTAAAATTTATATGTATTCTAACTATCTGCATAATTTGACAGGGTGTAGCGTTAAAAATAATTTGAATATTTAAAATAAAAGCCGTTTTAGAGCCCATTTTTGACTAAATTCTATTTTGCTCTATATCTCTAAAACTGTGCCTGATGGAAAAATTCTAACTACATATCTGAATTCAGAATGAAAAAATGCACTAGGTTCACTAATCAGATTTCTTGTGAAAAAACCTTGTCGACTAGTGTAATTAATAACAAATATGGTCTATAATTAAAAACCCCCATAATAATAATACAAACAACAAAAGCTTCAATAAACATATTTATTAACAAAATAATTCGGACAGACATGTCTTGTAATTTTATTTTCTTGTGATTATACTAGGGCCCTCTTCTACAGTTACTTTAAAACTTATAATGATAAATAAATAGTGAGTTATGAGCAACCTAGAATAGGCCTACTATATAAATATTTAATGTAAGAATCCTGATTTCCAGGAACACGATAAGGACTTAAACGTGATGGGGCCTCTTAGGATTATTTATTTATTCTTTCTGTTTGAATTAATCAATTTTTGAATGTCAGAATTAATTACTTAACCTAAATAGCAGTGTCTAAAAGGTTGAGAAGTCTATATGGCCTAAGATGCCAAAATATATTTCAATAATTAATGATTTCAAGGAATTTTTTTTGAAAAAGATACAGTATCTATAAATTGCATATGGATTATATTCTCAGAGAGTATTAAAATATATTAATAATAAATTTTAGTACAGACGAGTATCTTTGAGCCTTATTACTATCTGTGTTATAAAATAAGACTTAATATTATTAATATTAATTTTAGGATTTAATTAAGAGTGTGGAAAGTTATCTTTGGAGAAAATGCACACAATACCAGAAAAGAAATCCCTGACTCTTTTTTATTAATTCTTGAAATTTATTAATTTCAAACCTTAAAAAAAAGAAAAATAAATAAATAGAAGTAGGTTTCAATTCATAATAAATAAAAATTACTCTTATTCTTAAACTTTAACTATAAAACGGAGGTAATTTTTCAGAAAATGACCGATAAATATTTATCTTTTGATCTTTATATAATAATGATGATTGATGATGAAAAAAAAAAATATGTTTAATTTATGAACGAACCTTCTATGTTTTTCCAAGACGAAAATATCCATATTTAAAAATAAACTTTTCTTTTGAGAAAAAAAAATCGCTTCATCTCTTTTATAGCTATATAAAGATATTATTTGAATATTATTCAAATGGAAATTAGATAATCCCACACTTGTTAGAATTAGATATCATCATCTAATCTGTTTATTAAAAGTCTATTTCAAAAGACTTAGGTGAAATATAATAAAATTTTAAATGAATTTTCTTTCTTATTCTATTAAAATATAATTCATCATAAAATAGGCCATACATCAATGAGTCAGGAAATTTAGAAAAAAAAACTCCAAATTTATTTTTATGTATTACTCCGGACAAGATTGGGTGAAGTAATGATTTTTATGTGTTTAATCAAAGAAAAAAGAACGAGAGAAGTTAAAAAAAAAAAAAAGGGAGAGAGAGGAACAAATAGTGAAAAGAAGCATTTGAAGAGAGAAAAAGAGAGAGAAAAAAAATATAAATTTAGTTTTTGCGCTAAAGCAGGCAGGCAGTAGGGGGCGGGTTTTCGCCTATGGAAATCAACCCAAGAGAGAGAGGGTAAAGTAAGAAGAGCAAACGGGAAAAAGAAGAAGAAGAAAGGGAAATTAAAGAAAGTCGAAAAAGATGGCGTGTGTTGGTTGGAGATAAAGCCGAGATAGCGTACAACTCCGCGGCCTCCTTCTTGCCAGCTATCTCTAATTTGCCACGGATTTACTCCCACAAACTAGGGAAAAATCCCTTAAATTGGATGCGCCATTTGAGCAGAAACGTTGAGCCTCTTCTCTTTCTCGGCGGCGCAGCGACACCTCGTAAGCATTAGGGATGTGCCTTTGCCTTTGCCTACTACCCGATCGTATCCCCACCCACTTCTTATCAAACCACCCAATCCTTACACATCTACATACAAACATCATCAATTATTGCAAAGGAAAAGATATAGATAATTATCTTAAAATCCTTATGCCAATTGGAATTTTATCTCGTAACTTATACTTAAGATATGCTCCTAACAGCATTCTGAGTCTCGTCAACAACCTCTGGATCACGGTTATAACAATTATTCGTAATTACAAAATAAAAACTGAAAGAGGAAAAGTTTTTGAGGGTCACTATGATTTAGTACTCATTTATTACTGAAACTATTGCAATAATTCAATTATAATTTAAAATAAACTTTGTGGGTTAAAATTAAGTTGTTTTAAATTATTTACTTGCATTTTAATTGATATAAAAATAAAAAATGCCACCCAAATACGGAGCAAGTTAGCCCCCTGGGAATATTTTGGAAATAATCATTTTTTTTTTTATTTTTAACTTCTATTTTGGAAAGTTATACGTTGACTTTATGGTAGCATCAACACTAGGGGAAACTAAACATATCTTGACATAAAAATCCTCTGTAATAGCACAGTATACAACTTTCGATTACTGAAGGTATGAGAAAGTTGTGTGCTGTTGCTTAATCACAACAGATTCTTTCGTTTAATTGTCGACGTTTTGGATATTAGTCGCCTCCTTTTTCAGGATAATGTTTAATAAATAGGCCTACATTATTCTGAGAGGCTTAGATTAACGCTATTAGACAAAAACAGATTCAGTTTTATATTTTTTTGAGAAAGGTTTTTGGCAATTTCCTTAACAGTTTAAGGCAAATGGGGCTAATGTAACGTTCCTGATTTCGTAATTTTGTGACCAGAAATTTATTTATTTATCATACCAGTAAGGGCTTTTATGCCTTCATTTCCTTAGGTAAATACAAAATTCATTCATTAAAATATAAATTTCTCGTCTAGAGCTCCGCTAATTTACGCTGAAATTTAACACGTCTTGCAATTGGATCACGACTAACAGAACTAGTCAATTCCTTTGTCCCCATGACCTCCTGAAATTGGAACAAGCTCCCTGTGTCTATCTTCTCCAAAACCTACAATCTTCAGACTTTCAAATCTAATCTTACCAGGCATCTTCTCAGTTCCTGCAGTTGAGTTCCCCTTTTATGCTTCTCCTTTTGTTTTTATTTTCTTCCTGGCTGCATGTGACCTGCATGTGACTGGTCTTCGGACCTTATGCACCCATTCCAAAATCTACATTTTGTTTGTAAATGTGCATTCTTACACTTCTAGTTTTTTAAATTAAATTTATTATCTTTTTCAGTTTTAGTATAATCATTATAAACAATTGACGATATTTCTTTTGGGAAAGTTGTTTTTCGAGATTTCCCTGTTCTTTTGACCCCATCGCCTTCCTTAAATTGAATTAACAACGTAGAAATTTAGAACGGGCATAGAGTAGAACCAGAAACTCTGACCTTATAAATGAATTCACGTCACATCTTGATCTTTACGCTGATGGCCGTATTTTTAAATTTTATATGACCTGAATTTTTTTATTCATGTCTAATTAGTCTTATTTATTTTTTGGGTTTTCTTTGTTTAACAACGAAATCTTTTTAAACCAAAATTAAATTCTTTCTCTTTTTGTTTTGTTTCCCATACAATTGGTGTTTATGTTAAATTAAGTGTTGCATCATTGTGATGGCGCCGTCACTTTTACTGTAATTTTTGCATAAATGGAAAGTGGCAGATGGAATGACACAAGTTCTTAAGACGAGCAAGGACAATAATCCCCGGGGAAGAGGAATATTGCTCAAAGCCCGTAATAACTGCTCTTATTGTGGAGAGAGAGTTTGCCCAACAAGAGAAGACAATTATTTAACAAAACGATGGTGGGAGGGGGGATTGTAATAATTTTGTATTCTAATTCAAGAAAGAGCAGAGGGTCTTTAATACTATTAACTTTTATCTTTACTTATCTAAACAAAATCTAATTGAAATTTTCTTTATTCATAATGAAAATATGTTTTGGAATTGGTGCTAAAAAAAATAAAGAAATTATTGTTATGAGAAAAATATTTTGGCTTGTGTTTCAGCGGCTTAAATGAATATTTGGAGAAAGGCTAATTGAAATTTTTTTCTTTTGGTGATCAGCGTTTAGGCCTTAAGCAGATTTCCCCAGGAGTGAACTATTTTTTATTTTCTCTTACCCTATATATATTAATAAAATGATATAGAGGGAGAAAGTATTGCGATTATGTCAAAAATTCGATGTCGAGATTTTTTAATTAATTTTCTTTGACTAGAAACGATCCTACTATAAATTTTTTTTTTTTTAACATTCACACTCACAGTCACACACACATTCACACAGTCTTTTCGGCAATTTAGGCCATTTAAGACTTTAAACGATACCCGTTATTTATAAATATATCAAATGGGGGTCCAGCCATTTCTATTTAAGCCGTTTGGTATCCAAATGGCTTAAATAAAATCATCGGACTGCCCTGAGGTCTGAACCCGCGACGTTTGGTATAGAAGGTAGGCACTCTACCAACTACACCAAGCCTGGGACTATAAATTTTATTTTTATTGATAGTTTAAGATATTCCAAAACTAATCTCTTTATTAATGTGTTTTAAATTCTCACTCAAGGGTCTCTCATCTTGTGAGTACGTGGATAGTAGCACCCACGAGTTACCCGAGCCAATGCTCTTTTGGTTCTCTTATGCCAGCTTTCCGCCCTCACCTTCTCCTCCTCCACTTCCATAAAA